>JAJQKJ010002515.1:0-66301 GCA_029574335.1 Rana kukunoris | reverse complement strand
TTGCACATGGGAGAACTTTATTCTCTGGGGAGTTGCAAGTGCTATAACCCATGTGGATACCTCTGTTTCTGAAGAAAAACCTTTCTAAAGCCCTTTTCAGTGCACCTTCACAACATGTGCTCTTTCTTTACAGCTTAACTCCGAGCAGAGAAAGAGTTATCTTGCAGTAGGGCCCTCTTCACTCTTCATTTACTCATTATGTCTAGAGGATGATGAATAAGGCCCCCTTTCACATGACCCATTTTGATCAGGTCACCTGTCCACCTGTCAGTTTTTTAGGGGGACCTGAACAGACTGTCCATTCACCCCTATGGACTGACAGGTGTAAACAGACTTGTGTCAGATCAGTCTGCTAAAAACAAACAAAGGGGATCTGTTTTCCTTTATGTAGACCTATCGAATCAGAGGGGTGTAAATAGACAGCGGAATGGGCTCTGTCCATGCCTACTCTGCATAAAGAGTGGACACAGACTTGTAATCTGCCCGTTCTACTCTGGTCAGTGGACAGATCCCCTGCTAATCAAAACAGATAGCACCAGTGTAAAAGGGGCCTGAGGGGATTTACTTGTTACAACCAGTTGGCCAGTGAAGAGGAACGATTATGGGGATCAGTCTACCAAAGGAAAAAACCTGAAGGAGCAATGAATGAGGTAAGGGTTAACCTTTTTCTTATCCCTCTAGAGAGAATGAGCATTGTAGAAAGGGCCCAGATGCGAGGGTTACTTTTTCTTCAGTCCCGCTTAAAAAAAGATTAGAGGGTCAAAAAAGTGTAGTGGGGCTTCAACTTTTTTTTCTGTCAATTTAAGTAGTAGCAAAGAATATACACTATATTGTCAAAAGTATTGGGACACTTGCCTTTGCACATGAACTTTAATGGCATCCCAGTCTTAGTCTGTAGGGTTCAATATTGAGTTCGCCCACCCCTTGCAGCTACAGTGAGGGGAAAAAAGTATTTGATCACCCGCTGATTTTGTATACTTGCCCAGACAAAATAACCCAGAAAAACGCATTTCAAAAAAGTTATAAATTCATTTTCGTTTTAATAACTGAAATAGGTATTTGACCCCTTCGCAAAACAGATGCTCTCCAAGTCATTAAGGCTTTCAGGCAACACAGGAGTGGCTCAAGAAGAAGCACATTAAGTTCCTAGTGTGGTCTAGCCAGTCTCCAGACCTTAATCATATAGAAAATATGTGGAGGGAGCTGAAGGTTCTTGTTACCAAACGTCAGCCTTGAAGCCTTAATGACTTGGAGAGGCTCTGCAAAGAGGATTAGGACAAAATCCCTCCTGAAATAAAACAATTCTGAACTCTGTGATTGCCAACAACGGATTTGCCACTAAGTACTAAGTCATGTTTTTCAAAGGGGTCAAATATGTTTTGTTGTGCGATTGCCAGCTGCTTTTTTGATCATTTATCATTAAAATTATAGACTGATCATTTCTTTGTCGGTAGGCTAACGTACAAAATCAGCAGGGGATCAAATACTTTATTTCCCCTCACTGTAGCTGCAAAGGGTGGGCCAACTCAATATTCAACGGACTAAGACTGGGATGCCATGAAAGTTCATGTGCGTATAAAGGCAGGCATCCCAATGCTTTTGACAATATAGTCTGTATGTATATATATATATATATATATATATGTGTGTGTGTGTGCGTTTGTATGTATATGTGTATGTGTAACACCCCCTCCAATCTCCAGAGACAGGGAGGGCCGAAATTCCTCCTCAGGGTGCAGGTTACTAGGCATACTGGGTAATGTGCAAAGTAGAAAGATGAGCGCCAGTCACTTTTAGAAATGAACAAAGAGAAGTTTATTACCCTTGACAGGAAAACTGTGGGAGAGAGGGGTAGGACACAGGACACCCTTAGTCAAATGCAGTAGCAGATTTGCAGACCGGCAGACACTTTAGACAAAAATGTAGACAAAGGCAGACAGCAGTACAGAAAACTTCACCCTTCAGATCCCTCCCCCCCAGGCCCTGCTCTCTGTGAAGTGATTGATTTACACATGAAGGAAATACCTTTATACTAACCTCCCATAGCTCTTCCTCCATAGTCTTGCAGTATGTCAATATTCTTTGCCATGCTGCAAGACGGGAATGACACAGGAGGAGGTATGACACATTTACAAGAAAGGAAATCGTCCTGGATTTGCCGACTATTAACACGTATAATCGCTTATTGACAAAATCACAATGCAGCTATGAGTAAGCACATGATGTGAAACGCTAGTCTTTGTCCCTGTCGTCATTTCAGATTTTTTCTTTCAATGGTATTGTGGCTTATAAGAGATGTGCGGCAGGCCAGGACGATTTTGTTTCTTGCAAAGCCTGTGCAGAGCCAGCACCTGTGTGTTTAAAGTAGGGCGGGGCTTCCAAAAGACTCAGAGGCTTGGTGAGCAATAATCCTTTCTCTATGACACATTTACACCTTTCACCGCCCACATGAGGGCACAGTAACCCTAGGATCCACCCACATCAACTCCTAGAACTGGTACGAGTGACTTCTATAGCCCGTTCTGGAGCTACAGAGGCTCAAACGATAATGGGACATATAGTATCAGGACTGGAAAAGGAAGGAAACTGGAAATCAGAGAGCTTAGAAATTCAGCCAGGAGGAGGAATAACTATAAGAGGTAAGTTGCATACAAACTGAACGTAAGGTTGTGATTCAATTACATGCACAATGCATCTGTGGTTTTGTGGAGGAAATTATGCCTACCTACCTGTTTCTTTAAGTACAAGTTTCTTCATACTAAGGGTTGCCGACAGTCTGGCCTATGTTATATTCATGTAAAACAATTATACAGAGGAATGGTTGGCAATCGGTAATTTATAACTGTGTTCTATCACTACAGAGTGGTATTCCATGAGCTATATATGCCAGTCTGTAATTAAGGCTGGGTTTATACTGTTGGGCTGCTGTAATGCATGAAAATGTATGTTGTGTCTCTGTGCTTCATTGCCATTCATGCTTAAAATGATTGTAAAGACAGATGTTTTTTTTTATCTTAATGCATTCTATGCATTAAGATAAAAAAACTTCTGTGTGCAGCACCCCCCCCCCCCCGATACTTACCTGAGCCCCATCTCTATCCAGCTATGTTTGAAGGTGAGACTTCGCTGCCCTGGACTTTCTCCTCATTGGCTGAGACAGTCAATCAAAGTCAGTGAGCCAACGAGGAGAGGTGCGGCCTAGCCACTGCTCCGTGTCTGATTGGATACACAGAGCTGCGGCTTGGCTCGAGTGCCCTCATAGCAAGCTGCTTGCTATGGGGGCACTCATCAGGAGGGAGGGGCCAGGAGCAACGAAGAGGGACACGAGAAGAGAAGGATCCAGGCTGCTCTGTGCAAAACCACTGCACAGAGCGGTAAGTATAACATGTTTGTTTTTTTTAAACAAAAACAAGTGAGACTTCAGCATCTCTTTAATGCCACCTAAACACACTTTATTAATGTACTTTTGTTGCAGTTTACAACCGTGCACAGCAACACACTATTTCTGCTTTTCAAAAATGAGTGCATTCGAACTTTTCAGTGCTTTTGAGTGTTGGAAATAAAGTTCACGATTCCCCCATCAACACATATAGTGTTGACAGGGGAATTAGCAATTTTCTTCTCCGTGTGGGAAGGGAGAGAAGACAGTGATTATCACTAGTGACTATAGCAGACACTAGCAATAATCACAAGAGAATCTGGCAGGCTGGTTGTACCCAAATTGATCAATCTATCAACTTGGTACATGCAGCCTGACCATAAGCGGTTTGAATCTCGGCTGGTTCCTGCCAAGATTCCAACCGTGTATGGCCGGTCTAAGGGATAAACATATTTTTCAAGGGACACTAAACAATATGCTTATTTTCCTAAATGAATCCATATACATCCATTACTTAATGACTCTGTAGTCTATTTTTCATAAAATTGTCTTACTGTGTTTATTAGCCTTCTTGTAACATCCTTTGTGAGCTCAAATCCCATAGTCAACAGTTCTAGTTCATCTCGTAAGGGATGGATTTCCACATATAATAAACCATAGGGATGAGCGTACCCATGCTCTAGCAGGAGGTCAGATCACAGCAGCAAAAAAAAAAAATATTTGGAGGAGACTGAGAGCAATAAAAAGTACTTTTTTTCCCCTTAAGAATGCATACTTGAATAGAATATTTTTAAAATCGGAGTTCAATGTCACTTAGGAAAAAAACACAATATTGAGATGCTTCCAAGTCTTCTACTTTAAACTAACTGCAGTTGCTTGTATGTCATTTAAAACCTGACTTTAGCATCTCTGTTGTGATGTTTGAGAATTAATTACTCTGGTATATCTAGATAGATAAGTCAGTAAGCTCAGTTAGTGCTTTTTAAGACTATGTGAATATTTAAAGAGGAGCTCCAGTCTCCGGTGTAAAAGTTAAGACAGCAGGTACAAAAACTGGAGGGAACACATAAATCAGAGAATACTGATCCCATGGAATTGTCAGGGCATCTGACCCTTGTGCCAACGGATCTCTTGTCCTTGACACAAAGTTGTCTAGCTTTGTGTTGAACCTGGAAGCCAACAGGTCTATATCAGGGGGAACCCCATTTCCGAAATATGGCCTGGATGATGCTGGGGTGTAGAGACCATTCTCCTGGACTCAGCTGCTGGCGACTTAGAAAATCTGCCTTCCAATTTTCTACCCCTGGAATGAAGACTGCGGACAGACAGGGGACATGCGGTTCCGCCCAAGAAAAAATGTAATTCACCTCCTTTTGGGCATCCAGACTTATGGTGCCTTCTTGGTGATTGATATGTGCCACTGCCGTGGCATTGTCGGACTGTATCCGAACAGAACAACCCTGTAACCTAGTAAGTCAGGCCCTGAGGGCTAGAATTGCCCGTATCTCCAGAATGTTGATGGGCAGGAGCTTTTCGACTCTGGGCCATCTTCCTTGGGTAGAAGCTTCTTCCAGAACTGCCCTCCAGCCTATAAGGCTGGCATTTGTGTTTACGATCTTTCAAGTAACCAGAATAAAGGATTTTCCCTTTAACAGATTCTGAGGGAGCAACCACCAATTGAGGCTCAGTTGAACCTGTGGTGACAGGTGCATTGGAAGGTCCAAGGCTTGAACCCTTCTGTTCCAGGCAGACAGGATGTTGCTCTGCAATGGTCTTGAGTGAATCTGGGATTAAGGAACAGCCTCGAATGAGTCTATCATCTTCCCCAACAATCTCATGCAAAGACGAATGGAAGGCCTTGACCACCTGGACCAACTATTTTATGGCCCTGGCCTTTGACTCGGGTAGAAATACCCTGTTTTGGACTGTGCCTATGACCATGCCCAAATATTTCAGCCTAGGTACTTTAAATACTCCACTGTGTTGTGCACATTGCGGTCTAGGTGTGCTACGGACTGATCTATGAGAAGGAGATCCTCCAGATAAGCTGTTATCACTATGCACGTCCCCTTAGCTTCACCAGAGGCGGGGCTAGCACCTTTGTGAATACTCGAGGTGTGGTAGCCAGACCAAATGGGGGTGCCACAAACTGAAATTAGCGCTGATCCACTGCAAACCTTAGAAACTATTGGTGAGTGAGAAAAATTGACACGTGTAGATATGCATCTTTGATGTCTATAGATGCCAGAGATTCTCCTTCCTGAATGGTGAAGACCACCAAGCGGACAGACTCCATGCGGAATAAGCAAATGTTCAGGAACTGATTTAGGTCTTTGAGATTCAGAATAGGTCTGACTTCTCTGTTTGTTTTTGGAACTGTAAAAAGGTTTGAGTAGAAACCTGAGCTTTGCTCTTCTGGGGCAACTTCTATGATCACCCCTTGGGCCTACAGGCTCTTCAAGGCCAAAATTAACGGTGTCCTCTTTTCTGAATTTTTAGAGATTCTTGGTCTCAGAAAAAGGGATGCCGGAAGCTCTCTGAACTCTAGCTTGTAGCCTAGAGATACCGTGGAGACGACCCTTTTGTCCTATTCTTTCTACCAGGCATCTGCAAACTGCAGCAGCCTTCCCCCCACTCCCTATGAAGGGGGGGCCCCCTTCATAGGGATGTTTTGGAATTCTGCTTGGCATACCTCGAACCCCAAGATCTTTTCTGCCCTTGGGCTTGGCTCTGAGCCTTTCCCCTAGCATTTGACTGGGGAGGCTGTCGCCACTGCCTGGAAGTCGAAGTTCCAGGGGCTGGGGAAAGAGAATGTTTAAATGAGGGACGTGTACTCTTCCTTTTAACCAGTAACAAAGTAAATTTTCCTCCGGTAATCTTGGCTATATTTGTCCAAATCATCCCCAAATAGGCATTCTCCATGAAACGGAAACACTGCCAAGTATCTTTTGCAAGAAAGCTTGGCTTCCCAATGCTTTAACCAAAGGGACCTGCACATGTGTACCAGCAGGAGATTTAGGTGCAATGCTTGTTGAACAGATTCCATAATCGCATCAACCACAAAACGCAGAGCCTTAGGAATGTCTGCATAAACCTCAACTTCTTCTGCAGGGAGGAGGTAACCACCTGTTTCATTTGTTCCCTGAGGAACTGGCATTGCTGCAACAGCAGGCTGGACCACAGCACCAACGTTAAAGAAGGAGGCTTTAAGCAAAGATTCCAGCTTTTTATCAGTCAGATCTTTGAAGCCCTGAGCATTGTCCACGGGACAGGTCAGGCTTTTATTCACACAAGAAATAGCTGCTTCTATAGCCGGCACCCCCCATTTCTTGGTGAATCCTTCCTCCACTGGGTATAAAAAAGAAAACCTCTTGGGAGGAGAAAAGAGTTTATCTGGGTAAGCCCAGTCATCAACTTCTCCAACAGAGGATGAGTTGGGAAGGAGTATGCAGCCTGTGGGGATTTCCGGGATCCCAAGGAGGAAACAGAGAACATGGCAGCTTCAGCAGAGGGCAATTTGTATGTGGTAAGCACCAACTCTGTATAATATTGCACCTGCAGCTTAAGCGCTTGAGGTAGAAGAGATCCTTTCCTCATCCTCTGAAACCTCAGACTGCTCATGACTGCCATCTGCAGACAGGGACATCTCACCATCAGAATGTTCCTCTGATAAGGAACCCAGAGCAGAGGAAGGGGATCCACTCTGCTTTCTGCTACTTTTTAAGGAGGTTGCAATTAATGTAGCAATCCTTCCTTCTAAACCATCCAAGGCAGCTTTCATAGCGTCTTCACTGACATATGTAGGAGCTGCAGGATTAGGAGAGGCAGCAAAGCCTCACAGGGGTACAGATTCAGGCCTGTCTAGATTTAGGTGAGGATCTGTTAGTTCCTACTTTACCTGCCCCTGAATGCCTCTTACTGGGAGACATAGGGCCAGATTCTCAGCGGCGCTACGCCTGCGTAAATGGATATGCGCGGCGTAATTGTAAATGTGCGCCTGCGTAACGATGCGTGGTAAACACAGAACCACATACGCGAGAAAATCTTTTTCGTTGTCTGAGCGGCGAAAATGCTTTAAGCTAGCGCGGCGTAGGCGCATAGTTACGCATCGTAAATATTCAGTTCCCATTGAATTAGCATGCAAATATGCAAATGAGGGAGATGCGCGGACTCCCGAAACTACACGCGTTCGGCGTTGGCTACTCGTGGTGCGCGTAACACGAAAGCCTTGAGTAAACATACCCCTCATAAAAGCACGGGTAACTTTGCTCAAGACCGTGTGCAAGTCAGCTGGAGAGAAACTACAGCAGCACCATAACGGACAAGCTGAGCAATCACACTTACTGGACAACACATTCGTATACCAACATGCCAGGGGCAGCCATGGTCTTATCACTACTAATGTATGCAGAGGAAGAGGAGCATAGAATGAGGAGGAGGAGGAGGGGGGCACGTGAGAGGATCTACCGAGCGCGCATGAGCCTCTGTGGCATGGGGGATGAGGAGGTGTATCACATCTTCAGATTCAGCCCTGCTGCCATCCTGGAACTAACCACAGCCCTGCAGGATGACATCACCAGCCCAACACACCGCTCACATGCACTGCAGCCACTGGTGAAGGTCCTGGCAACACTCCATTTCCTGGCCAGTGGATCATTCCAGCGTACAAGTGGAGTGGTGGCTGGGATGTCACAAACCAGCATAAGCAGATGTCTGCACCAGGTTGTCCCCGCAATCCTCAGACGCATGTCCCACCACATCATCAGACTCACCACTGAGCACCTGCGGCAGAAGGCAATGACAGATTTCTACAGAATTGATGGATTCCCACGCACCATCGGGGCCATTGATTGCACACATGTGGCACTCCAGCCCCCCAGTGCCACAGAGCACATATACCGCAATCGGAAGCATTGGCACTCCATCAACGTACAGGTGATAGCCGATGCCAAATATCTCATATGGCACGTCCGTGCCAAAGACCCCGGGTCCAGTAATGACAGCTACATATACCATCAAAGCAACATCCCAGAAGATTTTGAGCAGGACATGTATGGGGACAGCTGGCTGGTTGGTGAGTGACATGGGTGGCAGGCATGACTGTCCCCCCCCATGATGCAGACATCACAAGGGGCACATGCATGACTAACATCCTCCTGTCTTTTCCCTTACAGGTGACTGCATATGTACTTGGACCCCATCTCATAACTCCTTTCCGGAACCCCCAAACCAGAGGAGAGAGAAGATGCAATGAAGCACACATCAAAACCCGTGCAGTGGTGGAGCGCACATTTGGCCTCCTGAAGTCCCGTTTCCGATGCCTGGATAAGTCTGGGGGGGGCCCTATTGTATTCCCCCAACTTTGTGGGTCAGATGCCCATCGGTGCATGTTGCATTCTGCACCCCCAACTTCCACCGCCCTGCCATGAGAAAGGGCCTGCAGATTGCCCTACGTGATGCAACACCTGCAGACCCCCCAACCACACAGCCCCCCCCTGCCAGAGGAGACCCCGTCTGCTGGAAGCAGATGGATGCCAGAGCAGTCAGAAGGGTCCTCGTGTTACGAATCTTTGACCGTTAAACACACACATACAGCATGGCACACAGACAATGCACGCGTGTACACCACTGTGGTCCCTAGCATATCACACATCCCACATCCACATCACATTGGATTAGCCCAAGTCCAGCATGTAGGACTTGGGAGCAGCAACGCCACGTCAAGGCCCCAATGATGTTGCTGTCCATTCATACACCATTCACACAGCCGTGGGGATAACTTCTCCCCAACGGCCGAGGGTGACACCCCTTACTGTCAGGAGTGCCACCCCCTCACATTTACACACCATTCACACTGCACCGTGTGCAGTATCAAGTAAAAAAAAACTCTTAACCAGAGCATAATATAAATAAAAATAAAAAGCTCTTACCCAGAGCATAATATAAATAAAAATAAAAAGCTCTTACCCAGAGCATAATATAAATAAAAATAAAAAGCTCTTACCCAGAGCATAATATAAATAAAAATAAAAAGCTCTTAACCAGAGCAAAATAATAAGAAATAAAAAAATGAATGGGCCTGGTGGGGGCTCCGCCTGGTGCCACGGCTCCTGCCCCTCACTTGCCTGGGGGCAGCCACAGGTGGGGGGGTGGGGTAGCAGGTGGAGGAGGAGCATCCCCACGTCCCTCCCTGGCTGCCTGTATGCCCTCCAGGGCAACCGCTATGCGGGTCTGCACAGCTGTCTGCTCCTCGACTGCAAGGCGCAGGGCATGAACCTCCCCTACAAGGTCGGAGGTGGTCGCCTGCAGCTCCCCCAGGCTGGTCAGCGTTGCTGCGCTGTTGCCAGCAAGGTCTTGGATGGCATCTGTAAGGTGTCCCGAGGAGGCCAGGCTGTCGGCCAGGCGCCTCATCTCCTCCACGACCTCTGACAGGTGCCGATTTTGCTGGTCTTGCTGTCTGACCAGCTGTTCCGGCAGAACCTTGGGTACACCCCTGGTCTTGCACGTCGCCTTCCGGGGAGTGGCAGGGGACCGGGCATAAGGGGAGGATGTTGAGGGGCCGGAGATGAGGGGGGGGGAAACAGAGGGACTGGAGAGGTTGGGGGGGGACACTCAGGGGTTCGATAAAGATGGGGGGATAGCCTGGGCTGGTCCTGGTCTACGAGATCCTCCTCAACCACCTCCTCCGTTGAGGTGTGCCCACTTCCCTCCAAGTCCTGTTCCAGGGGGGCAGCCAGAGGGACTGGATGCTTGGGGGATGGATCCTGACGGGCCCTGGCAGCAACAGATGGCCCCGCTCCCTCCTGCACATCTGTGGATGACACAAAAGATGCCCATGTTGGTTGACCCACACACTTGGCACATGTTCCCTTCCACCCCCACACATGCTACACAACAGATAGAATATAAAACACACTTACCTGTCCTCACGGCTGGCTTTTCGGACCCCCAACTCCCTCAACCTGCTCCGTCTGCAGGCAGCGGGCAACCACCTTCTCCTCAGTCAGGCGGACGGTGCAGGGTGGGCCCCCTCCAGTGCCCCTGGTATACCGAGCAATCGCAGCCAGCTTGCCCTTCACGAGACGCCGCAGGTCATTCATTTTTTTTGAATGTCCTGCGGTGTCCGGACCTCATGAGAAAGGGCATTGACTTGACAAGCGACCTTCATTAGGATCTGATCCCTCCGGGACTTGCTGGTCCGGGCACTGTCAGCACCATGGAGCCGCGAATCATACTTCTCCATTGCCCTCACAACAATGGCCCTCTCCTCTGGGGAGAAATTTTTCTTCCTCTTCTCCTTAACAACACTAGTCATTTTGTCCTGCACAAAGTTTGGCCGTCACAATCAAGAAAATGGGAGACGTTTGCGCTGCACGGGCGCATGTGTGGCCGCATTATATACCCTGCGCCGGCGAATCGTAGGGAGGCTTTGCGCATGCGCAGAAGTCAACCACGTCACGGCGCGGGTCATCCACGTCACGGCGCATGCTACGTTCGTCCCGGTCTGCATTTGCATGGGGTCACGCTTCATTACAATGCAGCACGCCCACTTCCCTCCTACTTTGTTGTTGCGCTGGATTACGCCGATGATTTTACGCGACGCAGGTGCATCTTGCAGCGCATGTACTTAGGGAATACGGTACTTGCCACTCCGCGTTACGTCGGCGTAGTGCATCTGAGATGCGCAACGCCTGCATAATTAGGCGCGCATCTACGAGAATCTGGCCCATAGTCCTTAACGCCAAAAGCAGAGGTACTAGTACAAGTGCAAAAACAGTTGTGCTCTAGTCTTACAATACAAATATATCAGCTCACTGCACAACCTGATGCCGAGTAGGTGTCTTAGGTATGCCTGGATCTAATCCACTGAGATGATTACAGTCCACAGCTCTGTGTCCTGCCACTTTACAGAAGGCTCTGGCGTGCTGGGTTTTAAATCATGTTGTCTGGCTCCTGCCAGTGAGGGGGGAGAGAAGACCAATGGAGGACTTTGTGCGACCCGTGGACTGCGTGGGGTCTCTCTACATAAGATGTGGCAGAGCCTGCAGTGGAGGCGGTGAGCGGTTTAACTATAATAAACCAAATTCACTGAGCCTGTTCCTGGATGTCATGTAAGTATACACCAGGTATTACTCCCTCTGGTGGCAGAACCCAGGTCAGACATGCAACTTCTCATAGAAGATAATATTTAAAAATTATCTTCACTTACATTATCCCCGCCGCAGGAAAACTGCTTATAACAACAGATCCAGCCTTCACCCATCACGGCAGGCAATGTTGTGCCAACCTTCAGGGTTCTGGGTCCTAGTTAAAGGAACCTCTTCCCTGCACTTGTAGAAGACTCTTCCAGGAGCTTTTCGTGCCACTTAGGTTAGTACACCAAAGACTGGTTTCCAGAGCCCAGACCTCTGAAGAGAGACATTATAGGCAACCTTGTTTCTTCTTTACACAAGGCCCGGGTACCATCGATTTTAGGTGTTTAATATTGGCCTGGTGTGGTGTGGATCCGGTTTATACCCCCTAGGTCGCTACAGAGACCTTCAATTAGAGCTTTCTTCTTAGCACATGAATAACGTGACCAACTACCTTAGACACTGGTAAAAAAACTGAGGTACTCTCCATATGGGAGGGGTTATATAGGGGAGGAACTCGCCTTGTAATTAGGGTTGCCAGTGTCCAATCACCTGATGGTGACTATTTAACCCACTAAGTAATTAAGACTCTGTGACATGTGATGTATGTATGTAAGAGATTTTATTCCAAACATGTATTAAGCTTAATAGCCAATACATATAATATAAGAATGTATTTTAAAAAAAATAGAAAAATACATATTTAAATTTGTATTGTATATACATTTAAACCCCAATATAAATGGAAATTAAAGGATCACTAAAGGATTTTTTTTTTTTAGCTAAATAGCTTCCTTTACCTTAATGCAGTTCTGTTTTTTGTTTTTTTTTTTCATTTCAATTAAAGTTTATTATAATAAAATAAAGAGCATACAGAGTAATAAACGTAATACAATAAATGCATCAGGAAACATCGTGTTGACAATTATAGTAGTAAACAATAGATTACATTTCTTAACTAGATTTCCCCCTCTCCTCCCCCCCCCCCCAATGTCCCAACTATATACCTGGTAAGTTTAACATGGGAGTGTAAACGTGTATAATCAGGAGGGATGGGAATCAGTAGAGGTAGCGACAACATTTTAGGGCTAAAATTCCCTGTTTACTAAGCAATCTATAAAACTTTTATTATAAGCTGAGATCATAAAACTAAAATATATGTAAGGAATAAATCATACCGGACCGTGGAGAGGATAGGTTTCCGGGGACATCCCCTCCCCCCGACACCCCCACCGGGAGCAATCTGTGTCGAGGAGGGGGGGCAGCCCCCCCCTTGATGACAAAAAAATTGGATCCAAATGTTGTCCAGAGAAACATCTCTCAATCAACTCTTAACTTATAAACCTAAAAGGAGACAAGGAATTTAATACATACATCCAGTTAAACTAAATCAGCACTACCTGAGACCAGTGGAGAATATGATATGTAATGAATATCTCCTGTTCAAGAGAAAAAATAAGAATAAAGAAAAGAGAGGGGGAGAAGGAGGAAAGAGGAAGGAGAGGAAAGGGAAAGGAGGGTGGGCCTACCTGCCATAGGATTACATCAGTCTGAGTCCAGAGCCAAAACTAAACTTACATGTTGTGGGAGATTCCCATGTAAATCAACCAAGGTTCCCAAATTTCAGTGAACTGGGTAGAGGTATCTAACATAGAGTTAATTATTTTTTCCTGTTCCATAATCCATGTAACCTTTCTCTTCATGTGTAAAATGGAAACAGACGGTTTCTTCCATGCAGCCGCTAAAGTGATTCTGGCGCCAGTCAGTATAAATAGAATCAGCTGTCTAATGGCCTTGGAACTCTGTGGTATTAGACCATTCAATAAGGCTATTGCAGGAGATTGATGGAGGTTACAACCGGTAACTCTCCTGATAATCTGGAATACCCTGTTCCAGAATCCCCGTATCCTAGGGCACTCCCACCAAGTGTGGATCATGGTGCCTATTCCTTGACAACCTCTAAAGCATAGTGGTGAGGATGACGGATACATGGTGGCCAATTTGAATGGGACCAAGTACCATCTAGTGAAAATTTTTATATTAGCTTCAATGAGGGATGGACTCTTAAAACCCTTAAGAGATCTAGAGTAGTTTTTTTGCCAGTCCACCAAGTCCCAGTCCTCTTGAAGCTCTCTTTCCCAAGCTAGCATATGAGGTAATTTTATGTTATTTGATGCAAGAGATTTGTAGATGATAGAGATAATACCTTTCCTATTCTGAGCTTGTTCGCATTTGTGTTCATATGGGGTCAAAAGGCCAGAAATTGTTTTATCGTTCCAAAGTTTCTGAGCAAAGGTATGTATTTGGTGTAATCTGGATCTTTCAGAGGGGGGGGGGGGGCAAAGGTTGTCTATAAGGAATTGTTCAGGAAGAGGACCTGTGTGTTGAAAGAAACGACCAATGCGGTACACCCCCCTATCAAGCCACCATTTGAAGGAGTCCACTTCCGTTTTGGGGCAGAAAGATGGGTCGAGAAAGATACTTGACAAAGGTTTGCCTCTAGAAATTAAGAGTGGATTGCTTTTAAGTGAATCCCATAATACCAATGCTTGTGATAGGGTGGGGGATAGTATAGGGGGTCTACTTTTAGGAGCGCGCCACATGAGTTCTTCGATTGTGGATAATGGGGAAGCCTGTTCTTCTATTTCTATCCAATCTGGGCGATCATTTCCAAGGTAAACCTCCGATAATTGTGCTAACCTCGCGGATTGATAATACCATAACAAGTTTAGCACTCCTAGACCTCCCTGTTCAGGTAAGTTAAACAGACTACGAGAGGGAAGACGGGGTCCCTTTTTGTTCCAGATAAACTTGGTGATTTTACCTTGAAAGGATTGTAGATGGCTTTTTATTATCGGGATCGGAAGGGATCGAAAAAGATATAGAAGTTTCGGGAGGAGAGTCATCTTGGTAGAATTAATTCTGCTGATCCAGCCTATTTTCTGCGCTCCCCATTCGGTAAGGTCCTTCTCGAGTTTCTTATACATAGGAGGGTAATTGGCTAAGTATAAATTCTGGAAATTTGGGGTCAGGTTGATACCTAAATAGTTAGTAGACGTAGAGTCCCATTTGAAAATATATTTGTTTCTCAAGAGGGACACTGTGGGTTCTGAAAGAGAAATATTAAGGGCCCTAGATTTAGGCATGTTTACCGTGAGACCCGAGACTTTAGAGAACTCGTCTAGCAGGGAGAAAATTTCCGGAAGGGAGGAGATGGGAGAGGTCACGAAGAGTAGCAAATCATCTGCGAATAATGCACATTTGTGTTCTTTTTTATTACAATGAACTCCCCTGATATTCGCGTTATCTCGGATGGCTATGGCCAGAGATTCAATAACAATAGCGAATATCAGAGGAGATAGAGGGCAGCCCTGTCTTGTGCCTCTTTGGATATTTATAGATTCCGAGAATATGCCTTGTAACCGGATTTTAGCTTCAGAGGAGGAATAGAGAGCGGAGATGATTCCTAAAAATTTAGAACCAAACCCCCAACGATTCAAAACAGAAAACAAAAATGGCCAAGATACTGAATCAAAGGCTTTCTGGAGATCAAGTGAGAGAAGCATACCTCTTTGTCTAGTGCTTCCAGACCACCCCGAGTACATTAAAGAGATAAGATCAATAGCTCTCCTGATCTGGTCCGGGCCTTGTCTCCCTGTGATAAAACCTACTTGATCTTTGGATATGTATTGACCTAAGAAGGCAGACATCCTATTAGCTATTATTTTAGTAAGTATTTTTAGGTCGTTATTAATGAGGGATATCGGTCTATAGTTCTCTACTAGGCTATGATCTTTATCGGGTTTCGGTATCAACTAAATATAGGCCAAATTAAGTTGTTTATCTATAGGGGAGCCCTCAGTCAAATGATTGTAAAATCGTGCTAGGTAGGGTGATAGAATGATAGGAAATGTTTTGTAGTAAGACCCTGAGAATCCATCAGGGCCAGGAGCTGTGTTTAATATTAAGTTTTTGATCACTGACATAACTTCCTCAGCTGAAATGGGTGCCTCCATCAACTCCTTGTGAACTTTTGTCAACCTGGGAAGATTCAGGCTGTTCAAATATTCACCTATTTTGTCCGAACAAAAGTTACTATCCTTAGCGTAGAGCTTGGAATAGAAGTCGTGGAAGGCCCCCATCGCCCGCCGAGGATTTAGGGTAAGGGTACCGATCTGCCATTTTTATCTTAGGGATGGTTCTCGATTTAAATCTGGGAGATAGTTTGCGTGCTAGCATTGGACCTATTTTATACTTTAAATGGTAGAACCTGGCACCTGTCCATTTTCTGATTTTGCTGTCAGAGCTAGGTTTAAGGCCGATCTAGCAGCGTCAAGATCGTCGTGGGTGGGAACACTGAGAGGGTCTAATTTATGTTTTCTACGTAACTCTGAGTAGGTCTCTTCCAATTTCTCTATGGTCAATTTCTTTTGACTTCTAAGTTTGGCTGCAATTTGTATTATTTTTCCCCTAACTGTAGATTTATGGGCAGCCCATAAGGTTTCGGGGGATATATCTTTAGTATCGTTAATTTCAAAATATTCCTTTATGGATTGTTCAATTTCTGCCATGAGAGTGGGATCTTTTAAGATCGACTGGTTAAGTGTCCAGTGAGACATTTTATGAGTTGTGTCCTCTTTTCTCAAGGTTAATAGAACCATGGAGTGGTCTGACCAAGGGACATCCTTTATAGTGGATTTAGAGGCTGCTGGGACATGATGGTTGGATATTAATATATGGTCTATGCGGGAGTACGATTTGTGAGGATTAGAATAGTGGGTGTAATCTTTAGTTTTCGGATTTAATTCTCTCCAAATATCGGTCAATCGGGATTGATGAAGCATGCGAGCTACTTGTGTGCTAATTTTGGTTGGCCTTATGAGTTTATTATTATTTGGTTTGGATTTATCTAAGCCCGAATCGAAAGCCAGGTTGGAGTCTCCTCCCATGATAATGATGCCCTCCATAAGAGGATGGAGGACCTCAAGCATCTGAGAGAAAAACTTCTTCTGTCCCCTATTGGGGACGTAATAGGAGACAAACGTGTATAGCTTCTTGTCAAGAGTTCCTTTTACCAAAATAAATCTGCCTTCCGGGTCTCCATATTCCTTTAGTAAATTAAAATTACAAAATTTGGATAACAAGATAGCCACTCCTTTCGTCTTGTTTTCCGCGTTGGATAAATAGAATACTGGGAAGTGGGAGTGTAGGAATAAGGGGGAGTACCGCCTTGGGAAGTGTGTCTCCTGCAGGAGCACTATATCTACATGAAGCGCCTTGTATGCCTGGAGGGCTTTTCGTCTTTTAATAGGAGAGTTCAACCCCTGGGTGTTGTGTGTCACAACACGCAGGGGTTTAGTAGTGTTATTTGAGCCAGCCATGGGTCGTTAAGAGTGTTATGGACAGATCGTGTCTTGCAGACTGAGTCCATAGCTCAGAAGACACCTGTGATGGCAGGTAGGCCAGGAGGGAGGGTGGGAAGGTAAAGGGGGAAAAGAAGGGGAGAATAGATACATGGAAATAAAGGCAAAAATGGTAACAACAAAGCAAGATGTAGTATTGCAAAAGGTCAAACCATGACCCAGATTGAAGGAAGGGAAGTTTGCTCCTTCCTTCAATCAAACAGAATTTATTAGAGTAGTCCATTTAGAGGACTAACTTCCTACTTGTCAGGGCGACAAAGTGTCGCTCCAAGAAGTAGGTTGAGGCTCAGGGCCTCACCGCCAGCTGTCAGCGACAATCAAAAAGTTCATGAATTAAATTTTGAAAAACAAAGGGTTGATCCCCCAAAAATAACAATTGAAGAGATAGTACCTTCCCCCCAAAAAAATAAAAATAAATGTTTTAATACCATAGGAAAAAATAAAAATTGTAGAACCATATGGGTAAGTAGATATTGAAAAACCACAAGAATAAATAAATAAATTATATAAGTGAGCCAGTAAATATTAACTCTTACTCTACCAGAAAACCTTATAAGTAATTTGATCAAGAATTGAGAAACAAATCATATTAAAAGAAGGCCTATTGGGGAAAAAAAAAAAAATACACAACAACTTATATGAATGGGGGATGGACACCACCGGAGCTAAGATTAAATCATTTCAGTTCATGTTTAGTAGAGTTATTTTAGACTTTCCTGTGTTTGACTCTATTCCAGGGATTTGAGGTTGGACTATTGGGTGTATTTCTTTTAGCTGAGGTTTGTTGCGGTGGTAAAGTGTCCATGGCTGGTTCATGTGAAATAATTTTCAGGTCTAGTAATAGTCTTTCACCTTCTTGAAAGTTGTGTACTATGTGGAGTCTGCCGTTATAGTTGAATTTTAAGGCGAATGGGAAGGCCCATTTGTATTTAATGTCTTTTTTCATGAGGGCAGAAAGTAGTGGTTTCATCGCTCTCCTCTTCTGAATGGTGTAGGGAGATATGTCTGAAAATATTTGAATCGTTGCACCTTGATATTGAAGGTTTTCTTGTTGTCGAGATTTTTTCATCACCTCGTCTTTGGTGGAGTAATAGTGAGGCTTTACTATCACATCTCTCGGTAAGCCGTCTTTTCTTGGTGGGCCTAGGGATCTATGTGCTCTGTCTAATTCCATTTTGTGAATAGGCATGGATGGGATCAGGATTTTTATGATGTCCTGTATAGCTGAGTGTACATCTGTGATGGACTCAGGTAGCCCCCTGAGCCTGAAATTATCCCTCCTTGATCTCTTCTCCAAATCATCTATTCTGGCCTGGGCCGCCTCCAGTTGTTCTTGCAGGTGTTGTATGTGGTCAGTATTTTGTTCGATTCTAGAGACATTAAGATCCAGTTTCCGTTCTATGGATTCAATCCTGTTTCCAAGGCTTTGGAAGTCGGCCCTGATGTCCTTAGTGATTCTTTCAGCGTTCTGGGCGAGGCCCCTATCTAGCATTTCCGATATCCTGTTGAATAAGTCAGTAACATTGAAGGGGGCTTCAGGGGAGCGTTCAGTATTAGAATGGATGTAGATAGGGTTTTGAGAAGGGGCCTCAGAAGGGGTTAATTGACCCGACATTGTGGATATTATTCCTTCTTTAACAACAGACGAGTATAGCGCTGTATGTGATGTAGAGTCTGATGAAGGGGGTGGTGAGATGGCTAACAGGTGAGATGAGATTTGTTTGACAGACATAGAATTTTCGGTAATTTCCAGCGTATGTGTCTGGAGTTTGGAGTCCATGTTTTTAAGAGATTCCTCGACGGCTAAAGTTTGAATAGTATTCTTGTTCTTCTTGTTTCGCTTTCCCTTCATGTGTTGAACGTGTAGCAGAATATTTGCACCCACATGAGTCAAAGCTAAGTGAATATTAGGGTCGGCAGATTTATTAAGTATCCTGAATCAACCATTGGGAGGAGCATGATATTTTAGTGCTCAGTTCATACCTGGGTACCAGGGCTTGTAGTCAAACTGTGAAAACTGACAAAATCTCTTATAGGTGGAGTCCTTGTTTAATATAATAAGTGGGTGTCATTACTGTAGATGGGGGGATCTAAGATCTTCAAAAAAAATTTGTCATCAGACACCCGACGGTGAGTGGTGGGTCTTCCCTAAGTCGCCACCTTAAAAAGTATCCCTGAAATGAATTATAGTAAGTGACTTGCGATTATTGCAGATTAAGTAAGATATTGTTGAATGAAATTTTTCCTCTTAAGATTGCAGCCTTAAAATTATGTGGTGTATATTTCTTCAGGTGGTAGACTTAATCTGAGAGGCTGTAATGTACTCTGACAGGGGGGGGGGATTATGGACTGAGGGTCTTGAGGAGCGATGCTGAGGAAACCACTAGTTTCCTGTCTCTGTGTATTGTATCCACTCAGATTGAATTGCTGGGGAGGCCTCAGACAAGGAATGAATCCTATTGTGTAAAGTCTATTGATGAAAGATAAAATATCAGATGATATTAATCCTTTATGCTGTCACCTTAATCTAGCCAGGTGTGAGAGCTAGTCAGGGGTTCTCAGTGTGGAAGAGTGTCCTGAGGAGATTTGACAGAGACTAGTGATATCCCCCCTGGTAGGGATCTGCAGTATGTGGTTATCTCCAGTGGAAATTACCTCACATATGAGCTGCTGTATTTGCAGATACCCCAGAGTCTTTTTCCCTTTTTTTCCTTTTTTTCTTTCCCCTTCTTCCTCTCCCCTCTTAGGTTTGTTATTAAATAGTACTGTCTAGGTCACTTGTGCTGACAGGGTGAAACAGAAATGACAATGGGGTTTGAGTGCAGGTATAGAGATGGAGGGGGGAGGAGGCTGCTAGAGGGCTGAGAGTGTAGCAAAATGGATGCAGCTCACCTCCACAGTTATGGCTCAGTCCATACAGGGCGCTCTGGATGTAAAAAAAAGCAGTGCTGTTTTTATGTTCTCATTGTTCGTTTTTGCTTTGAAGTAGCTGTAATACTTCTCTGATCTCCACACTTCCTGCTTGTCTGGCTCCTTATGAAAAATCTCATGGCAGCTTTTCACTGTGGTCCAAGCTGTGTCTCTAAAACTCCTCAGAACCAATCAGATTCATTTTAAAAACAAAACACTGCCCTGGGATTCAATTTAAAAACAAAACACTGCCCTGGATTTGTTTGTTTTTGTTCTGTGTCTCTCTCTACCTTACATAAACACATAACCTTTTTAAAAACGAAAGTGAAACTAGAGGCATATTATATGATTGATTTTTATCTATTTTGAATCATATTTAAAAGGAATCAGTTAACTTTTATGTCTCTATACCCTGTAAACAGTCATTTCAGCAAAAAAAAATAAAAAAATTCCTTTAGTGATCCTTTAAGCAGAAAAAGTGTATAGTGTATAATCCCAGGACAGGAATTTATTGTAAAAAAGAGACTGTTAATTTCAGCAGTCCAGTGAGATTTGAAAATAAGTCACATGGCTGAGAATAAAGATCATAATTATTGTAAAAGCTTTGTAAATTGAGTCTATAAAGTTTGATACTAAACTAAAGTATGACTTGGAAAAGACAGCTGTTGCTTTATACACATACATTTTCTCTATAGCCTTCTGGTGCTATGTGTTCTCTATTGTATCTATTAGGGATGAGCCGAACACCGCATGGTGCTAATTTTAAAAGTTAATATGCAAGTTATTGTCATAAAAGTGTTTGGAGACCTGGGTCCTGCTCCAGGGGACATGTATCAATGCAAAAAAAGTTTTAAAAACTGCAGTTTTTTGGGGGGCAGTGATTTTAATAATGCTTAAAGTGAAACAATAAAAGTGAAATATTCCTTTAAATGTTATACCTGGGTTTGGTCCGGGGTTCCCCTTAATATTTATACCAGACCCAAAGGACCTGGTAATGGTCTGGGGGGGGGGGGGCAAACACCCCTAATTGTTTGCTATTCGGCGAACAGGCTGACCTCCAATGTTCGAGTCAAACTCATGTTTGACCCGAACATAAAGCTCATCCCTAGTATCTATCCAAGTTTTCTCCCACAGGTTTTAAACACTCTGCACTTTTGTACATTGTAGAGTCTAAAAGGTTGTTCACACCATATGCACTGTAAATTTGTGCGGCGGTGCATTGCAGTACAAAGTTAGACACACCCCCAATGCAAATATACAGTGCTCTGTAACTCACAGATGCATAAGGTCTATGTGCATTTAATTGCTATGGGCTGAAAACAATTGTGCAAGACCTATTTTTGCTCAGCTTGAGTTGCCGTGACAACAACATTTTTTGAATGCTCTGCCTAATGCAGTGTGCCTCAACATACCAAAATGCTTGCAATGCAGTAAATTGTGTTTTTGTTTAAATAATCCCTAACATAAAAAGGTGTAGTAGTCTGAACATTTATGTAGCCATTTGTGGGAATGTTGTTGTTTGAAAAGATGGGCTTGTCCGCTAAAAAAATATAAAGAGCAATAAAAAATTTACTTTTCTCCAAAACAAAAGAAAAAGTGTTTTGTCTGGATTTCTACTATAAGGTTTAGCTCATTATGATTTTATTGCTATATTTTATTTTGTTTCATTGAACACCCACAGCTTAAATATGTGTTTCAATAGACAATAACAGAGGTGCTATAACATTTGTGAACCCTTCTAAATTTGTAATATTTGTATATCACCTTAAAGGTGAACTGTTTTTCACCCAAGTCTAAACTACACCATGACAACCTTATTAAATATGGGAGTCAACACTTATACTTTTTTTTTTTTAAAACGAAAAGTATGCTGAGGCATATATGTACCTTTTAAACATATTTAATTCAAAGAGAAAATTAGCTTTAGGTATGGGTTAATAATCAGGTATGAGTTTGGCAGACACTGCCTTATTTATAAGTCAGAAGTTTGGGTCTTCACTAATCAAGTCTGAACTTAACAACAAGGTTCTTAGAATCTAGGAAGACATTTTTAAGGATCTCTGAAAAACACTGGGCGGAACATTTTTAAAATATAATTTGTTCAGAGTTTTGTACTCAGCTAGCCACTGTCAAGCAGATCATATATAAATATAACAAATCAACTCCGATTACTCTCACCAGGAGTGACCAACCAACAAAGACCCCACCGAGACCACAGCATGTAATACTTCAAGAGTTCCCAAAGAACTTCAGACTAAAATCTAGGAAAGTAAATGCTTTTCTTGCATTAGTTATAATGTCTGTGTTCATGTGTCCACCATCAAGTAAACACTGAACAATGGTGTTCATGTCTGTGTTGCAAGGGGAAAGCCACTACTGTCCAAAAATAACATTGCTGCCCATCTTCAGTTTGAGAAGGACCACATGGATAAGTCAGACGACTATTGAAAGAATGTTCTATGAATACATGAAACCATACAAAAACATGTTGATTAGAATAAAAAATCATTGTGTTTGGCAAACACTGCAAGCCACCATAAGAACCTTATCCCATCTGTAAAACACCAGTGGTGATATTTTCACAGTCCGAACCTTCTTTTCTTTATGATAGGTTGCTATCATTGATCTAACTATGAAGCAATATACTAGAAAGCTCCACAAAGAATCATGCAGCAAGACAACAAACACACAAGTTCATTTACTTAAGCCCCTGAAGGATTTTCCCCCTTTGCGATACGGTACTGCGTTGCTTTAACTGACAATTGCGTGGTCTTGCGATGCTGTACGCAAACAAAATTTACGTCCTTTTTTTAATTTAGTTAACTATTTCTTTTTTTTGCACTATAAACAAAGAGAGACAATTTTGAAAAAAAAAAAAAAACATATAGCATCATTATACATTATAAAAACATTATAGCATCTACAAAATAGGGTATTTATGGCATTTTTTCATTTTTTACTAGTAATGGCGGCGATCAGCGATTTTTATCAGGACTGCGACATTGCGGTGGACAGATCAGACACTTTTTTGGGACCATTGACATTTATACAGCGATTAGTAATATAAAATGTACTGATTACTGTGTAAATGTCACTGGCATGGTAAGGATAACACTAGGGGGTGATCAAGGGGTTAAATGTGTGTTTCTGATTGTGGGGGGTGGGACTCATTGGAGGAGGAGACCAATGACTGTTCCTAATTACTAGGAACAGAGGATCTGTCGCTCCTCCTTTGACAGAATCAGGATTTGTGTGTTTACACACACAGATCCCCGTTCTGGCTCTTGTGCCTGCAAACACATTGTGTCCCCAGCCGTGCAGCACGTGTCTGCTAAGTCTCCTAAAGGAGCCAACGTATTTATACAGCGGTTTGCGCAGGGCTGCCAACCTGCCACAGTATATGTATGTGAGTCGAACGGGAAGTGGTTGAAGAACAATAAAGTTAAGTATTATTACAACAAAGGTTCAGTTACACTTATAGCAAAGCTTCACACTGAGCTCTCTTTTCTAGTCTTATGCTCATCTGTCTCTTTTTCAGTGAGAATTGGATTACCCAGGCACTTTTCAAAATGCTTTCCTGGGCAGGGATTTTGCAGGTGCCATGAAATGCATTCCTATGTACTTATTTTGGTGCAGTTAATTTGTAATGTTTTGTTGGAATGTCGAGTAGAAGCCGTTCTGTAAAAAGTAATAGGCTACAATTTCAAAGGTTCACACTCTTTTATCACAAACCAATATCTACAGTAACTCATGTTCCTCAGTTTCAGTAATTGACCAAACGATATGTTTTTTTTTTTTTACTTTTGTTTAATTGGGTTGACATATGATAAATGTTTCAACAATTTACCTCAACGCTTTGCTAGCTTAGTAACAAGCATGACATCACATTAGCTAATTTTAGGACTTTAACAGATTACGTCTTTAGTCATATTTATGCAGAGATCTTAGTAACGCAAAAGGTTTCAGAAGTGTTAAAGCACCACTGTGTGTTCTCATTTCTGCTTCCCAAATTAAGTATTTTTTCACATTAAATAATTCTCTGGCGTGGAGAAAATATGCCTTTTAAAGATTCAAATTGTATTAAAGATTTTCATTTTCTGCCTAATTTGGTTGCAGGCAACTTTTTTACATTTTGTAGCTGTAAATACACATTTGAAGACTTATGCAAAAACCAAGCATCTTCTTGAATGGCTCTCAAATAAAAATGCTTCTGTTGTAACTGCTTCTCTGCTCACCTTTCTATACTGCTTCTGTTTCTCTATTATGTTATTGTAGTCTAGCTTCTCTACAGCTTGCTTAGCTGAATATTTGCATGCCTAGCAATATGGAACTTTCATTCAAAGTACACTTTGTTCTTTTTCTTTCAATTACCTCTGTTCTTTAGCAAATTAGAAGGCCGGATGAAAACAAAGTCGTTACTAATAGAGTTGGATCCTTAAAAGTAAATATACTTTAAAACCTTATGTAAAAATACATACTAAAGCCCTTTGAATTTATTATTTAAATTTTATTGTTGTTTTTGTTTGTAGCCTATTTGTTTTAATTGTCTAGTTTGTTTGTATTTTAATTAATTAATTTAACCAAAAAAATTCAACACCAGTCTTTTTACAGTGCTCAATGAAGAGGTAACTTCCTGTTTGGGGTATTGGCCACAATGTTGATTTATTTGAAACCAAGTCCTTGAGACTTATGATCACTCATGAAGAGTAAAAAAAAATACAAAGGGGGTTATTAATTAGATGTATATAAGGGTTTATGATCGAATTGGCCAAATGTGATAAACAGTACATATCTTTGATTTTAGGTCAGTCTAACAGTAAAACAACTGCATGTACTAGGTGTTGTAAAATTAGGATTATCTGAAAAAATACTAAATTATTTGCAGCCTCTCTGTGTGCACAAACCTTCAGGAAGCTCTCTAAAGCCCTGTATCAGCAGGCTTTTTGGTCTTGTGTCAATGGACAGATGCAGTTTGCTTTTTTGCATTTCAGATCAGTTTGAGACATTTCTGAGATCTTTCAGAGTTGACTGGCAGATGCGTTTAGCTTGCACTGATCTCCTAACATACATTTGACCTCATTTCAATCTGACTAAACCCATTTCAAGCTGTTTATGCACTCCTGTTGACTTCATGGGGAGTGATGTGAAAAGCCTTCCTACACAGACCCTAAAAAACTTTATTCACTTATGTGTTAGGTCAAGAGATTTCTGCTATTACCGTATTTACTCGAGTATAAGCCGAGGCACCTCATTTTACCACAAAAAAAAAAAGGAAAACATATTGAACCCATTATGTGCCACTTACGTGCAGAAAAAACCTGCAATGTCGGCGCCTTCCCTGCTGTGTAATCAACCCCTCTTCCTTCCGGGTTTGGGGACTCCAGCTCTGCTATTGGCCGGAGTCGTGTGACATCATTACCATGCATGCGCGGGAGCTGAGGGTCATGGCACAAGCACTATAGAAATGGCATGGATCGGGCCCATTCTTCAGTGCGCATGCAACGATTATGCCGGCGTATATGGTGAATATCTCCTAAACCCGTAGAGGTTTAGGAGATTTTTCCAGTACCTACAGATAAGCCATATTATAGGCCATGTGGTTTAGGCTGCATTCACATCTGAGCGACGAAATCGCCTGTCGCCCGACGCTCGTGCCGCTGGAGGGGCGAATCCCCATTCATGTCTATAGAGATGGTTCACATCTCTGAAACGCCGAACGCCTGTCGCCTGAAAAAAGCCCCGGACCCTTTTTTTCAGGCGACATTGGCGTTCGGCCATAGACATCAATGGGGATGATTTAAAAAAAAAAAAAAAGAATGTAATCGCGGCAATTAAAGCTGCGTACGCGGCTTTACTTGTCGCTCAGATGTGAATGCAGCCTTATTGATAAGACCAATCTGTAGAAGAAGCATGTAGAAGGCTCCTTTTAAGAGCAATGCTTTTTCTTTTACCCACTTTAAAAATAAATTGTAAGAATCCCTTGGAATTATTGATTATGCTATGACTGTACTTTAGTCTGTGTGAACAAGTGTATTATGCATATTAATATTTTGGCCTGAACACCCATTTTGTTAAACAATTTAATTATCAGGCATCATACATGTATTGCGACTGATTTATCACAAGTAGTATTAGCTAGCCAGATTTTGTCCATACCTTTTGGCAAATTTAGAATTGTAATGAATTTTTATATCCACCATCTGACAGATTGATGTAGCTTTTAAAAATACATGCAAGGATTATTGGAGAATATATATATATATATATATTTTTTTATATAGTTCTGCTTTATACGCCGCCTGGTGTAATTTGTTTCTGGGCATTTATGTGTTGGGAGATATAAAGTACTGGTAACACGTTTCAGAACCCTAAGGATTTTTCAGGATTTCAGCATGATTAAATCCTGTGATGTGACCTTTATTCATTCTAATTTTATTGTAAGATTATAATACAGATAATACAAATATTAATATATTCGTACATATATAAATAATAGTTATTTATTTCATCTAGTCAATTTCAGATATATTTTCATATGTAACTCAAGAAATAAATTAATTCACTTAAAGAAGGGCGGCCGATGCGGGAAGAAACACTTGGAGCACACATAGCTGTAATCCCTAAGGAGGGGAAGGACCCGACACTATGCCCCAGTTATCGTCCAATATCCTTATTGAACATAGACTTAAAGATCTTCTCAAAAATAATTGCCAATAGATTGGTAATTCATCTACCCCCCCTTATACACCCGGACCAAGTCGGCTTTACCCCCGGAAGAGAAGGGAGGGAAAACACACAACGAGTGTTAAGCACCATCTACATGTCCCAATTCTACCACAACCCTTTAGTATTAATATCAACTGATGCTGAAAAAGCTTTTGATAGGGTAGATTGGGGTTTCTTAAAAGCTACATTACAATATATTGGGCTGGGTAGAAGAATGCAAAATTGGATTGCAGGCCTCTACTCATGTCCGACAGCAAGGGTAAAGGTGAACGATGTAATGTCTGATCCCTTCATAATAAGAAATGGAACAAGACAAGGATGCCCACTCTCCCCTATTATCTTTGTCCTCATCTTAGAACCTTTTTTGAGAACTATTCGGGCAAATAGAGATATAAGAGGACTCTTGGTTAAAGGAGCAGAGTATAAAGTCGCAGCATTTGCAGATGACCTGCTATTCTCGCTAACGACTCCAGAATTATCCCTACCATCCCTATTGAAGGAGATAAAGGAATATGGAGAACTTTCTAATTTTAAGGTGAACTATAGTAAATCGGAAGCAATGGGAATAGAAGTGAATAGACAGAAGCAGCAGCAATTAGCGGCAAATTTCCCCTTGAGATGGACAGATTCCCATATACTTTACCTGGGAACAAAGATACCGAAAAATCTAAAAAGGATCTATGAGCTAAACTTCGTACCCCTGGTAAGGCAGATTAAAGCAGACTTCCAACGATGGGATAAGGAAATCTTTACATGGTTCGGAAGAATTAACATTATAAAAATGAATGTGATGCCAAGATTACTATACATATTTCAGACCCTACCTGTAAAGATCCCCTTAGGATCCCTGAGAGAGTTAAGAACTAGATTCGCTAAGTTTATCTGGGCAGGGAAAGCACCTAGAATACGACGAGAGATTCTGACGTTGCCAAAGGAAAGAGGAGGGGTGGGACTTCCAGACCCAATGGGATATCATGATGCGTCCCATATGGCAAGGGTGGTAGAGTGGTGTACCCAACAGAAGGTAAAACCATGGATACACATGGAGCAAAAAATCACGAACATTCCTTTAGAGGGAATGGCATGGATTCAAGAGGCAGATATACCACAAGAAGTGAAAAAAACACCCCACTATAGGAGCCACACTACAAATTATAAAAAAAATATTTAAGAAAACGAAAATCTCAGAACATCCAAGTCCATTAATCCCGGTGCTGGGAAACCCTAGATTCCAATTAGGCCTCACAGACCTACACTTTAATAATCTTAGACGCGCGGGAATGAGTAGGCTAATACACTTTGAAGATGGGAATCAAAGGAGCAGTGGGGGAGAAAGGGAAGAGAAAATAGATTTAATGAGATCAAACCAATTAAAAGCTGCTATTAGAGCAATGAATCCACTTGGCAAAGCAACTAGAGACCTTTCAAAATACGAGGAACTATGTCTGAAGGGTGACTCACTGAGACATGGTCTGTCTTCAATGTATACTCTCTTAGAAGAATCAATAGCCCCAAAAGAATTACCATTCATTCTAGCCTGGGAAAAAGAAATGGGGACTAAATTCTCAGAGACGCAGAGAAAAAAAATCGTTAATTTTACACACAAAGCTTCTCTTGCTACTAGATATCAAGAGGGTGCTTATAAGATCCTGACTAGATGGTATAAAACCCCTGTTGCATTAAAAAGGATATTTCCCGAGTTATCAGACCGGTGCTGGCGGTGTGGAGAAGGAGAGGGTACCATGTTGCATGTATTTTGGGAGTGTCCAAAGCTGAGAGATTTTTGGAAAATGGTCACCGAAACGGTAAAAAAAATCACAGAGACAGATCTGGGAGATAATCCAGCTACCTATCTACTTTTGGACCTCCCAATCTCCATGGAAAAATTTAAAAATTCTCTGCTTAGACATTTGCTGACAGCGGCAAGGGCATGCATTCCAATTTTGTGGAAAAGTACGCTTGCGCCGACCAGACAGCAATGGCTGGGCAGAGTAACAGAAATTCAGCAGATGGAGAACCTGACGATGGGAATAAGAGAACAAGAGGGGAAGTACAGCCAAGTGTGGACCCCCTATATAAGATTCAGAGAGCGAGACCTTTGAAGAAGGAGGAGGATTAGAGGAGGTTTTTTTTTTTTTTTTTTTTTTTTTTTTTTTTTTTTTTTTTTGGGGGGGGGGAAACGGGGGGGGGGGGGGGATAGCGACTTAGAAGGAAGGGTAGATATGGGGAATAGGAAGTGTATGATGCCATTGCTATATACAGTAGATATGATGGCAAAACCTGTGAGCCATGTTGAGAAGCATAATGACCAATAAGAAAATGGTTAAAGAAAAGTGTCAAAATGTAGTCATTTACTTTTTTGTTTGTATAAAGAGGAAATAAGAGTGGAAAATGTTATAAAATAAAGAATTATAAAAGGAATACAAAAAAAAAAAAAAAAAAGAAATAAATTAAAACAAAGCATAAATACATAACCAGTCCTGACAAAATATAATAAAACAGATAAACCAAAACAAGACATTACAAGACAAAAAAAAACAAAAACAAAGGATGGCAGCAGATATGAAATTTACATATTAAAACCCTTATTTATAACTCCTGTTCTTTGTTTTCCCAAGGAATTTCTCATCGTTTCCCTATATACTCTCCAGGGAGCCCAGGTCCTGTGGTACTTCTCTTGTGTGTCAAGTTCCTGTGCTAAAAGCGATTCCATTTTCTCTATACAGTCCATTTCATGATGTGACCGTTAATTTAGTCATAATTATAAACTAAAAAATGTGTGCCAGTTGGGGCATAATAAAATGGGTTGTAGTTGTACAAAGACAAAACAGAACCCAGTAGGGGATGTGCTGCAAAAACCTACTTGTTTGTCAAACGAAAGAATCACAAAATAGTAAAAGGACCTTAAAATTTGAAATTTGCCGTATGGTATAAAAAGACAGTCTTACTTAAAGGAGAACACACACATTTTATGTTGCCATCATTTTTTGGGAATAAATGGTTGTTTATACAATCAAGTGCAAGGTGAAATGTAAAACATATGTGAAACCTTAGGGTAACGATGACTTGAAACGTTCTTGCGCCTGTGCAATCTCTGCTTGAAACTCGCAAAGAATTTATCTGTCTGATCTGTTGAGTGTGACATAAGCTTGGACTTATATGTAAGTTTACTGTTTAATAAACCAGATGTTGAGACAGTATCACACTATGTTGAGTCCTTTTGTCTCCTAAACACTCTGGTATGGAGGCTCCCTAATACTGCATCCTGTATCCTGAGTTGCTGTGAACCTCCTGGTGTATACCATCCACAGTCATAGGAGAGGATGTCCAGATTTCTTTCTCAGTGGATCGGAGATCCAACAAAGCGCTATGTGACCTCTCTGAGTTAGAGGGGTCGCTGGCTTTCCAGTAAGCCTCCATTTTTAATTATGGTGATGGGTGTCACGCCGTCAGGTGAACGATCGTCCTTTCCAAACACTCTTTTCTCCCATGCAATGTTCTTTGATGAAATCCAGTGTAAGATTGGGGTGATCAGACTCCAGTGGTAGGTGTGTTTTTAGTGAGAACGCCAGTCCAGAACTGAATTTTTAAAGGCCCGTAGCCCACTTTTATTTAAAAGCACAAAAAGTTCACAAACACATCGGTAGCCCTGCCAAGGGGTTCCACTATCACTGTATCTTGCATACTCAACACTTTAGCATCTTGGCTTTCATTCTTGCCATCCGACTGTTTCAGGCCTTTAGCGTAGACCTTAGGTCTGCTCCTCAGAACAAACAGAGTTTCCTAGAGTTAAGCTCTCTCCTAGCTTACTCCTGATCAGCGCCTTGCTGCTCAATCACCGATGACATCTGCCTCCTGCAGACATGCATACTCTGGCTGCACCCATGCAGCCTCTGACTCCTCTGAGGGATGGGAGTCCACATGACTCCCAGGAACAGACTTCCTGTCTGTTGGGTGAAGCCCTAAACCATAGTCAGGTCACAACTAAATAGCCCAACACACAGCTGTGCAATCAGTGTGCCTTTCTCTCCAAAATCTGGTGTAAACCAACAGTCTTTAAGGTCGCACAGGGTCCCACCACCACACCAGCTTTATATGAACTTTTTGTTTGCACAGTTGCACTTTATTCACATATGATGTAATTTTGCATATGTGTCTTCAATTTTTTTTTACAGTTATTATTGTTGATATATAATTAATGTTTGTATTCTCACAAATGCACTTTTATATTATTTTATTTTTTAGTGCTGCACTTTTTTTTTAATATAAAAATAATTCTAAGTTGACCTTTACAAAATTTTCCTGAAATACAGTATGGTCTGATAAAAAGAACTTCAGATCAGCTATTTATTTAATTTTCATTAGACTGAAATGGCTTATTAAAGGAGTTTTGAAATTATTTGAACCTCCATCAATCATTAATAAGACAGGTAATTTCACAAAGATACATTTTAATGAGGTTTTAAAGGATTTGTGGAAAAAATAAAAAGCACTGATTAGACACAGGCTATATCATCTTACCTAGGGACACACACAAACAGTACTGAGTTTTATTTTGATCCAGTGAACTACTTTCCTTGGAAACAGGACTCCAGGCATTCAGTGATCACAGGAATGGGCTCATGATCTTGGGTGAGTATGTCAGTCCCATTGTATAATCCACCTGAGCCCCTTATACTTAGTGTTTACAATAATCTCTATGAAAAGCATTTATGCCTGAAAACTCAAGATGGCGGCACAGTAACATAAATACTATAGTTCAAACAGTCAAAATGTAAAGAGGAGTTTATGGTTCAGCTCTATTGACAAAGTGACAGACTTAGTTACATAGTTAGTAAGGTTGAAAAAAGACACTAGTCCATCCAGTTCAACCACAAAAAAAATAATAATCAAACAAAATAAAAAACATAGTACAATCCCATACACCCAACTCCATACCCAGAGTTGATCCAGAGGAAGGCAAAAAAAAAACAGCAGAGCATGATCCAATTTGCTACAGCAGGGGAAAAAAATCCTTCCTGATCCCCCAAGAGGCAACCTGGATCAACTTTACCTACAAATCTTAGTACTCCGTTATATTATGTACATTTAGGTAAGTATCCAGGTTTTTCTTAACGCAATCTACTAAGCTGGCCAGAACCAGCTCTTGAGGGAGTCTGTTCCACATTTCACAGCTCTTATTGTGAAGAAACCTTTCTGTATTTGGAGATGAAATCTCTTTTCCTCTAGACGTAAAGATTACCCCTTGTCCTCAGTGTTGACCGTAGTCTGTGTGAATGTTTTATGGGGAAGATGAATGTGCTTCTCATCTGTGTTTCCCTTCAGGATGGCATCCAGAGAAGCCCTATATAGTCTTTCCCATGTAAAATGAAGTTGCAGTGGGATTTTTTCAAGTTCAAGTTGGCAGACCAATGTTTTAGCAAAAGTACCCTCCAATGTGCCACAGCTGCCAAGCTGATCCAAAATACCACATGTATTTTTTTTTCTAGTTGGGGGGGGGGGGTCGCAAATAGATTTGTAAGAATTGATCCAATTGGATAAGAAATATGTATACCATTTTAGTTGAGGATCTCACCATAGACACTACTGTGAACTCTCTGGCTGCTGATCTTACTGGTTGCACCACAGCAAATCTGTCAATACAGGAAATTAACCACTCCATTATGGACTGTAGCAAATGTTCTTATCTAATAGATAGCAGCTTTTGAATAGATTACAGTCTTTGAAAAAGTACTTTCCAAGTCAAAACCGTTTAGAAATGACCCCTGCTTTCTTTTTCTGGTCATTCCATTTGGATGTTGAGAGAACCTTCAGTATACTAGCCTATTTAACCACTTCCTATCTGGGCCAATTCTGACACTTCGCTCCTACATGTAAAAATCCCCCAAAAAATTGCTAGAAAATTACATAGAACCCCCAAACACTATATATGTTTTTTTTTTAGCAAAGACCCTAGAGAATACAATGGCAGTCATTGCAACTTTTTATCTTGCACAGTATTTGCGCAAGCAAGTTTTTTAAAGCATTTTTTGGGCAAAAAAACAGTTTCATGCGTTAAAAAAAAAAAAAAACAGTAAAGTTCGCTCAATTTGTTTGCATAATGTGAAATATGAAGTTACGCCGAGTAAATACCCAACATGTCACGCTTCAAAATTGTACACGATCGCGGAATGGCGCCAAACTTTGGTACTTAAAAATCCCCATAGGCAGCGCTTTAATTTGTTTTACTGGTTACATGTTTTGAGTTACAGAGGAGGTCTAGGGCTAGAATTATTGCTCTTGCTCTAATGTTCGCGGCGACACCTCACATGTGTGGTTTGAACACAGTTTTCATATGTGGGCGGGACTTGCGTATGTGTTCGCTTTTGCGTGTGAGCACACGTGGACAGGGGCACTTTAAAAGAAAAAAAAATATTGTTACTTTTACTTCAAATTTTTTATATTTTGACACTTTAAAAAAATAATTTGTTCACTTTTATTCCTATTACAAGGAATGTAAATATCCCTTGTAATAGGAATATGACATATGGTGTCAATAAGACCTCAGATCTCACCTATAGGCTGGAAAGCCTAAAAAAAAAAGATCACCGCTTCCTAATCGAAGCAGCGCTGTTTGTTTGAATGCAAAGGCCGGCGTGACATCATAACATTGCGCCGGGTCTTCGACGATCATAGAGACTCCGACCATCTGGACTGCTGGAAACCTCTATGATCAGCATCCGGGGCCGGTGGATCCCTTCACCGACTCACCGATCGCACAGGTGAGTCGGTAGAAGCACCGGAGGGAGTGGGAACGTCCCGTTTCGCCACCCGTAAGAACAATCAAGTGGCGGAACAGCTGCTATGATCATTCTTATGGTGTAGGGCAGAGGTGGCAAACACAAGGCCCGCGGGCCAAATGCGGCCCTCCAGGCCATTTCATGCGGCCCTCACACCTCTCCAGACCCTTACTTTCTGCTTTCAAGCAATGCATCCAACTTCTTCCCAGCAGCAGCATAAGGAAAGGGGAATGCACTGTGATGTAAGTAAGAGGGGGGACTCAACTTCTGATGGTGTGGGGGTTCTTGACATCTAATATAAGGGGAAGGGATGCGCTGGACATCTAATCTTACAGATACAACCGGCCCTTTTGAGGGCAACCATAATGCTGATGCGGCCCACAATGAAATTGAGTTTGACACCCCTGGTGTAGGGAATCGCCGGCTGAAACCGGCAATATCTGAATGATGCCTGTAGCTGCAGGCATTATTCAGATATCACCTTACACTGTGTCGCTTTAACTGACAATTGCGGGGTCATGCGACGTGGTTCGCAAACAAGGTTGATGTCCTTTTTTCCCACAAATAGAGCTTTCTCTTGGTGTTATTTGATCACCTCTGCGGTTCTTATTCTTTGCGCTATAAACAAAAATAGAGCAGCAATTTAGAAAAAAATTCAATATTTTTTACTTTTTGCTATAATATCCTCAAAAATATATATATAAAAAAAAAAACATTTTTCCTCAGTTTAGGCCAATACTTATTCTTCTTTATATTTTTGGTAAAAAAAAAAACGCAATAAGCATTTGATTGGTTTGCCCAAACGTTATAGCGTCTACAGAATTGGGAATCGTTTTATGGCATTTTTATTGATAATTTTTTTTACTAGTAATGCCGGCGATCGGTGCTTTTTATCGTGACTGCGACATTATGGTGGACACATCGGACACTTTTGACACCATTGTCATTTTCACAGCGATCGGTGCTATAAAAATGCACTGATTACTGTGAAAATGACACTGGCAGTGAAGGGGTTAACCTGTAGGGGCTCTGAAGGGGTTAAGTGTGACCTAAGGGAGTGATTCTTACTGTGTGGGGGCGTGGCTTGGTGTGTGACGTCACTATGACGTCACTATGACAGGAAACAGACGATCAGTATGACTAGGAAGCACGGGGAGAGGTTTGTTTACACTTGCCTCTCCCCGTTCTTCAGCTCTGTGACCCGATCGCGGGACACCGGCGGCGATCGGGTCCCGTGGGTACGGTCACGTCTGTGCATATTAAAGGGGGCTTACCTGTTCACCAATATGCGCAGCCAGGCCATTCTGCCAACGTACATCGGCGTGCGGCAAGCGGTTAAAGGATGCAGAATCTGTGACAGAGATCACTTACACTTTTTAAAGGGGGGTAAATTTGGGTCCTCCTGGTGCCATCTGCTTTACAAATTCCCATATTCAGACTGGAGAGAAAGTGATGTAGTGTCTAAGGTGGACAAAATTCTGTCAAGCCATTTCTTGCTAAAAAAATATGCTTTAATTTCCCTCTCCTCCCTTCATATAAGGAAGAGAGGGAATTTGCACAGGAACAGTGCACAGCAGCCAAGGCCCCTGGTGAGGCAAGTGAGACAACACATGCTTAGAATCAGACCCAGAGGGTGTTTGTGGAAAGGGAATCGCCTTCTGAAACCCTTATTGCCTCTGAGACAAGTTCAGGCTTGGTCTAACACCTGTAGTCTGTTGTAACTGTAAACCCTCCAGCAAGGGGGTAATTGTTGCAAACCATAAACACAAGACACAGCCACACTGGACTGATCTAGTAAAAGACTGGAGGTGGGCATCGAAGTGGGTAGCTTTGTGCTAATTAGGGGTGTGGTGAGACACTAAGTGGAGTGATACGGTTACAAATAATATACCACGTTGGGAGTCTGGATTTACACATGTAGAGCAGGAAGTTCTTGCAGAGTGTGTATCTAAATCTGGGGCTTTGGTATGAACACTCAGCAAAAACATTTGTTGCTAAGGTGAACGCTAGGTTTTGCAAGTGTGATGTACCACTACCACCAGCTATTGATTGCAGTAGAGACACTTACTGCCCCCTCAGGAGGTAGATACAGTATACTGAGCTTTTTTTAATATATATATATATATATATATATATATATATACAGGTGGTTCTCAAAAAATTAGCATATTGTGATAAAGTTCATTATTTTCTGTAATGTACTGATAAACATTAGACTTTCATATATTTTAGATTCATTACACACAACTGAAGTAGTTCAAGCCTTTTCTTGTTTTAATATTGATGATTTTGGCATACAGCTCATGAAAACCCCAAATTCCTATCTCAAAAAATTAGCATATTTCATCCGACCAATAAAAGAAAAGTGTTTTTAATAACAAAAAAAGTCAACCTTCAAATAATTCTGTTCAGTTATGCACTCAATACTTGGTCGGGAATCCTTTTGCAGAAATGACTGCTTCAATGCGGCGTGGCATGGAGGCAATCAGCCTGTGGCACTGCTGAGGTGTTATGGAGGCCCAGGATGCTTCGGTAGCGGCCTTAAGCTCATCCAGAGTGTTGGGTCTTGCGTCTCTCAACTTTCTGTTTCCAATATCCCACAGATTCTCTATGGGGTTCAGGTCAGGAGAGTTGGCAGGCCAATTGAGCACAGTAATACCATGGTCAGTAAACCATTTACCAGTGGTTTTGGCACTGTGAGCAGGTGCCAGGTCGTGCTGAAAAATGAAATCTTCATCTCCATAAAGCTTTTCAGCAGATGGAAGCATGAAGTGCTCCAAAATCTCCTGATAGCTAGCTGCATTCATCCTGCCCTTGATAAAACACAGTGGACCAACACCAGCAGCTGACATGGCACCCCAGACCATCACTGACTGTGGGTACTTGACACTGGACTTCAGGCATTTTGGCATTTCCCTCTCCCCAGTCTTCCTCCAGACTCGATTACCGAATGACATGCAAAATTTGCTTTCATCCGAAAAAGTACTTTGGACCACTGAGCAACAGTCCAGTGTTGCTTCTCTGTAGCCCAGGTCAGGCGATTCTGCTGCTGTTTCTGGTTCAAAAGTGGCTTGACCTGGGGAATGCGGCACCTGTAGCCCATTTCCTGCACACACCTGTACACGGTGGCTCTGGATGTTTCTACTCCAGACTCAGTCCACTGCTTCCGCAGGTCCCCCAAGGTCTGGAATCGGTCGTTCTCCACAATCTTCCTCAGGGTCTGGTCACCTCTTCTCGTTGTGCAGCGTTTTCTGCCACACTTTTTCCTTCCCACTGAGGTGCCTTGATACAGCACTCTGGGAACAGCCTATTCGTTCAGAAATTTCTTTTGTGTCTTACCCTCTTGCTTGAGGGTGTCAATGATGGCCTTTTGGAAAGCAGTCAGGTCGGCAGTCTTACCCATGATTGCGGTTTGGAGTAATGAACCAGGCTGGGAGTTTTTAAAAACCTCAGGAATCTTTTGCAGGTGTTTAGAGTTAATTAGTTGATTCAGATGATTAGGTTAAGAGCTTGTTAAGAGAACCTTTTCATGATATGCTAATTTTTTGAGATAGGAATTTTGGGTTTTCATGAGCTGTATGCCAAAATCATCAATATTAAAACAAGAAAAGGCTTGAACTACTTCAGTTGTGTGTAATGAATCTAAAATATATGAAAGTCTAATGTTTATCAGTACATTACAGAAAATAATGAACTTTATCACAATATGCTAATTTTTTGAGAACCACCTGTATATATATATATATATATACATATATATATATATATATATGTTTATATATATATATATATATATATATATATATATATATATATATATATATATATACAGTTGTGCTCATAAGTTTACATACCCTGGCAGAATTTATGAGTTCTTGGCCATTTTTCAGAGAAAAATAAAAATGGAGTCATGAATAAATACCACCAAAAGAAAGCTCTATTTGTGTGAACAAAATGATAAATATTTCATTTGGGTACAGTGTTGCATGACCGCGAAATTGTCATTGAAATTGCGAGAGCTCTGAAAGCTGAAAATTGGCCTGGGAAGGAAGGGGGTGAGTGAATGTGCCCGGCAATGCAAGTGGTTAATACTGTGTATTGCCCCCTTTAACATCAATGACAGCTTGTGGTATTTGTGGATGAGTCTATCGTCTTAGATGGTAAAGCTAACCATTCCTCTTGGCAAAAAGCCAGAATTTCCCAGAGTGGCTCAATGATATTGAGGTCAGGAGACTGAGATGGCCACTCTAGGACCTTTACTTTATTCTACTGTAGTCAATGACAGGTTGACTTGGCCTTGTGTTTTGGATCATTGTCATGTTGGAATGTCCAAGTACGTCCCATGCACAGCTACCTGGCTGATGAATGAAAATGTTCCTCCAGAATTTTTTGATAACATACTGCATTCATCTTGCCATTAATTTTGACCAAATTTCTTGTGCCTTTGTAGCCCACACATCCCCAAAACATCAGCGATCCACCTCCGTGTTTCACATTAGGAATGGTGTACCTTTCATCATAGTTACTTTGTGGCATTTGCATAGTAATGTCTTTTTCCTGGCGACTGGACCATGCAGCCCATCTTTCTTCAAGTGTCTCCTTATGGTGCATCTTGAAACAGCCACACCACATGATTTCAGAGAGTACTGTATTTAACCTGAAGTTATTTGTGGGTTTTTCTTTGCATCCTGAACAATTTTCCTGGCAGTTGTGGCTGAAATTTTAGTTGGTCTACTTGACCGTGGTTTGGTTTCAACAGAACCCCTAATTTTCCACTTCTTATTTAGAATAGAAAGATTAAGGAGACAGTCCCCAGCTGGTCCCTCAAAAGGGGGAAAGTGTGGACTATTGCGGTACAGATATACTTGACATAGATTCAGGTAAAATCATTTTATTTAGTACAAAATCCATATAAAATCAAGCAAAAAATACATTATTCAATATATAAAAATACATGTACAATAAGTATCACCAGTATAATGGTCCCCAAAGGGGGAAGATCACATTGGGATGACTGTTCACAGATGACTAGTTTTGCGGTATCAAATCCGCTTCTTCAGGAGAAAGTCTGCAATAGGTTTGAACAGATAATTAACAGAAGAACAAAATAAACAATTTAATCAAAAGTTGAGAAACATATAAAAGGCAAAGGAGAACAGTGCTGCTTCCCCGTGACCATGCCCAGCCAAGATGACTGCGCCAATAAATGCTCTTGATTAGAGTTTGAACACTGCTGATTGGCATTCTCAATTTCTTCGATTTCTTTGTATATCCCTTTCCTGTTTTATACAGTTTTATACAGTAAAACTACCTTTTCTACATATATATATATATATATATATATATATATATATATATATATATATATAAACAGAGAGAGAGAGAGAACGAGAGAGAGATAACTACTATACAAGTTCACTTACTTTGGCTTTGCTTATAGTCCAACCTTCTGCAGACAGGAGCTATCTCTAGTCCCCCAGTAAATGCTGGGAGAAATCTATTTAGCATTTTTAAGGCCACGTTTAAAGAAAAAAAAAGTTTTAAATAGTTACAGGGATGTTTTGTAGTATCACACTGCTGGTCTATTAGTTTTAAATTCTAAATATTTTGTTTTTTTAAAACATTTTTAAACATAAAAAAGATACAATTTAGATTGTGATATAGTTTAATACATACTACCATTCATTACGTTTTTAAATTTCCATGAAGTCAGAAAATTGTTTCACATTTATTTTTTATTTTTTTAATGCAATTAGCGTCAAGTTTTTGTATTGCTTTACTATGTCGCACACTAACACTTTATGACAAAATTATGTGAGCAGTCTTAAAAGGAATTTACTAATTAAACACCATGGGAAGTGCAATTTGAAGACATGTTTTGGCAATGCTTGATGTACCACCCATTGCTACTCCGAAAGAGAAAGCTCTAAATGTTAGCTGGATCAAACATTTCGTCTTATAACACTTTTAAAAAAAAATAAGTGTATAATGGTCCTAGGGTATACACTAGGATTTTGTTATTTAGTTAAAATAAAAACAATGTGCAGAAGTTAATCTCTTACCTGCAAATTATGCAAGGACACTGCCACAATTGTACAGTACACAATTGCACTTTAATGGCCAGTTATTGTAGATATGCACTGTTTTGTTTCCGATGCAAAGTAGCAACCACAGCTCATGGTATGGGTGTCATGGTGCACTGTATGGACAGCTACTGCACAGTGTTCTTGGTGACATTCACAAGGAATGGCAATTTACCACACTGAGCAGCGTGTTATATTGCATAGGTATGAATAGGTCTTTAACCACTTAATCACCGGGCCTATTCTGGCACTTTTCTCCTTCATGTAAAAAACAAAATTTTTTTGCTAAAAAATTAATCAGAACCCCTAAACATTCAATTTTTTTAGCAGACACCCTAGGGCAGGGGTGTCAAACTGGCGGCCCTCCAGCTGTTCCGAAACTACAAGTCCCATCATGCCTCTGCCTGTGGGAGTCATGCTTGTAACTGTTAGCCTTGCAATGCCTCATGGGACTTGTAGTTTTGCAACAGCTGGAGGGCCGCCAGTTTGACACCCCTGCCCTAGGGAATAAAATGGCGGTCATCGTAACTTTTTTTTCTTGCACGGTATTTCCGCAATTTTTTAATAGCCTTTTTTTAGGAAAAAAAACAGTTTCATGGATTAAAAAATATTAAGACCGTAAAGTTAGCCCAATTTTTTTGTATAATGTGAAAGATGATGTTACGCCGAGTAAATAGATACCTAACATGTCACGCTTTAAAATTGCGCACACTCATGGAATGGCGCCAAACTTCGGTACTTAAAGATCTCAATAGATTAATTTTTTTTACAGGTTACTATTTTTGAGTTAGAGGAGGTCTAGTGCTAGAATTGTTGCTGACACTCTAACGCACGCGATGATACCCATGTGGGGTTTGAATGGTGCTGACATATGTGGGCGGGGCTTGCATGCGTGTTTGCTTCTGCACGCGAGGGACCAGGACAGGGGTGTTTTAAAAAAATATATATTTTTTTTTTTTTGATACTTTTATTTTTTTTTTACACTTTGTTTTACTTTTTTTTTTTATCACTTTTATTCCTATTACAAGGAATGTAAACATCCCTTGTAATAGGAATTGTGTGTGACAGGTCCTCTTTATGGAGAGATGCAGGGTCAATAAGACCCCACATCTCTCCTCCAGGCTGGAAAGCATTAGATCGTGAAAATAAATTTACCGATCTAATGCATTCAGCCGCGGTCGCGGCTGTGTTTACATTCCGGGTACCGGGTGTGACGTCATAACGTTGCGCCCGGTCCTCCGACGGTCATAGAGATGACTGTGACCTTCTGGTCACCAGTCATCTCCATGGTTCACCAACGAGCGCCGGCCGATTTGCGGTGGGAGGGGGGGGACGTCCCCTCCCGCTGCCTAGAAGAACGATCGAGCGGCAGAACCTCCGCTTTGATCATCCTTCTGGTGCACAGAATCGCCGCCTGAAGACGGCGATATCTGAATAATGTCTGTGGCTGCAGGCATCACTCAGATATCCCCGCACAAAATGCAGGACGTCATATGACGTCCTAAGGTGATGAAGTGGTTAATCTTTTCCTGAAGTTTTTAATATTTCTCTATCCAGTATTACAGTATACCCTTCAGTATATTATTATTTCTCTTGCCTAGCTTCAATTCCTTTGTTTAAAAATGTGTACCTGTTCTGGAAAACACAAAAAATAAATTAAATAAAGCGTTGTTTAAAAAATTGTTACCACAAAAGTAAAATGTGCAGTGCACAACATCAGTGGAGATATCTGTTAACCACTTCAGCCCCGGACCATATTGCTGTCCAAAGACCAGAGCACTTTTTGAGATTCGGCGCTGCGTCGCTTTAACTGACAATTGCGCGGTCGTGCGACGTGGCTCCCAAACAAAATTGGCGTCCTTTTTTTCCCACAAATAGAGCTTTCTTTTGGTGGTATTTGATCATCTCTGCGGTTTTTATTTTTTGCGCTATAAACAAAAACAGAGCGACTATTTTGAAAAAAATGCAATATTTTTTACATTTTTCTATAATAAATATCCCCAAAAATATATTAAAAAAAAATATTTTTCCCTCAGTTTAGGCCGATACGTATTCTTCTACATATTTTTCGTAAAAAAAAATCGCAATTAGCGTTTATTGATTGGTTTGCGCAAAAGTTATAGCGTTTACAAAATAGGGGGTAGTTTTATGGCATTTTTATTATTATTTTTTTTTTACTAGTAATGGCGGCTATCAGCGTTTTTTTTCGGTACTGCGATATTATGGCGGGCACTTCGGAGACTTTTGACACATTTTTGGAACCATTGGCATTTTTTTAGCGATCAATGCTATAAAAATGCATTGGATTACTATAAAAATGCCATTGGCAGTGAAGGGGTTAACACTAGGGGGCAGGGAAGGGGTTAAGTGTGTTCCTAGTGTGTTCTAACTGTATGGGGGGGGTGGCCTCACTAGGGGAATCACTGATCTTCTGTTCATACATTGTATGAACAGAAAATCAGCGTTTCCCCCGCTGACAGGAACGAGCGCTGTGTGTTTTCACACACAGCTCCCGTTCCCCGCTCTGTAACGAGCGATCGCGTGTGCCCGGCGGCGATCGCGCCCGCCGGGCACACGCACGGGACTCGGGGGCGAGCGGGGGGCGCGCGCGCGGGCCGCCGGCAGCGCGCACGCGCCCCCTAGTGGCCGCGAAAGGCGCGACGTAGAGCTACGGGCTCTCGCGCACCCGTGCCGACCTGCCGCCGTATTACTGCGGCGGCTGGTCGGCAAGCGGTTAATAACAGATTTTGAACCTATAATATTAAGAAAAATCCTGTTGATGCTCAAGGAAAGTTTCAAAGATTAAAAATGGTCTGTGATATTGCACGTCCTATTTAAAAAATATTTTTAACACTCTCTATATACCCTCTGACATTTAGGAGAGGCCATTGAGTATCTAAGATACGTATGCAATTTCTTGACCTAGATGCTACAAAAGTTTAGAATAAATGCAGTGAAACGCAGTTTGCCCTTCCGTCTCTGCCGATGATGACGCAGGTTCCAGAAACTTTTTCCGAGGGCTATGTCTCATAAACGGCGCCCCCATTTTGTTGGTTATCGGAGGCTGTTTAGCTTGGCTTTTACGTCACTTCCACTTCCGGTTTGCCAGAACGAGGCCTGAGATGCACACGGAAGATCCCTCCTTGCTGAAACCGGAAGTGACCTCAGAAATGCACAATTTACCAGACGGAGCTTCTGTTCATTATGGGGGTACCTATTATCTATAAATATACAGTGACCACAGTGGAATCAGCACCCCAGAGGATGTCTTATGAGACAAAACGTGGTCACGGTCACTTTATTTTTAAAAGCTCTTTTTTACTACAGAAATGTGAGTGTAATTCCTCTGTTTTATTTATTAAATATTCATCTTATTCTTAACGGAATTACGCTACATGCCTTCCTTCTTTTTTATCAATTGAATTGGGCTGATTGCCTGTTTTAATTAAACATTCTGACATCCACCATCCTGAACATCTTTCTGGAGGTTGTGTTTGTACAGTGAAAGAATGATATTGCGATAGAAATAGTCTGATATAAGTACTGGACAAAGCAATATCATCAAACAGATATATATAATTGGACAGTAAAGTGAGCCTGAACTTGTTCCGGGTACATTACAAATGTTTGATTTACAGTTATGATTCAATTGATTGTCACTAATTATTTTGGATATTTTATATTGGACTTTTTTCATTTTCAAGGACATTCTTTAATTAGAATTTTCACTAATGGACACTTTTTTGTGTTTTGTATATTGAGTTTACGTCACTAGTTTACTCATCTTTCACATGTAATAATTGACTATAGTTTGCCTTTTTCATCCTATTTACATACACTACCATCCACCTTAGTAATTACTTGAAAAGGCAATAATGTTAAATACTGAGTGTAACGGTCACCACCGTTTACGATCTTCCATCAACCCAAGACACCTTATCCGACACTCCGACAACCCATGCAGACACGATCCATTCCATTTCCCAGAATAACGAGACAAGCAAGCTCTGTTACTGGTTTCAAAATGTATGAACGAACAAATGCTTTAATGGTTGGCTCTCTTATATAAAGTAGAGACATGTTACAGTTAATCAAAGGAACAAAGAAACTCTCCACCCCCCTAACATCACACACTGGGGCTTCAAAACACTTTCAGATGGGCTAATTGTCCCCCCAAGACTTCCCGACTCCGACAATAAGCTTAATCACCTGCATAATACACATTCCTATGTCAGACGTTTTGGCATCGGTCTGACATAATTTACATGACCTAATTACTACACCTGAGAAGTCAGACGTTATGACGCTCACCTGCTATTCCCATCACATATTATCATCAAATAGACTTTTAAACAGTGTTACACAATGAAAGGTTTTAGGAGCCAGACTGAATTAACACCTAAAGGCTAGGCATCTGACCTTTACATACTTAATTAGCATCTCAACAGTCCAGGTTAAGCATTGAAGGAGACATCCTATTGACCTGTTGTGGACAGCATTAACCAAACTGTAATATTCCAAGATATCCTGAAAAACATTAATTATCGCTTCTCAGTCACCCTATGCCCAAAAGGGGCACAGGGTGACCATAGACCCAAGAGTAATTCTTGACGCTGGCACAGGAGTACCCCCCATCCTTCAAAAGTCTCTGGGTGTCACGGGCCATTCTGTTACACTGAGCATGGGTAGCCCAATAACCAAATAAGTGACAGCTACTCTAACTATGAAGATGCAGCCTTTGAAACCAGATGGGGTGCTCCGTATAAGACAAACTAAATGATAAAAACAAAGATGCAAAACCCCATGTATAAAATATAAATATTTATTGAAAATTAAATGGCACTCATAAAAGTGGCATTGTTTGGACCAGGGATCCTCAAACTACGGCCCTCCAGATGTTGTAGAACTACACATCCCATGAGGCATTGTAACACACTGACATTCACAGACATGACTAGGCATGATGGGAATTGTAGTTCCTGAACAACTGGAGGGCCGTAGTTTGAAGACCCATGGTTTGGACGGATGGGTCTGGTGACAACTGACTCAGCAGGGCAGTGTTCACAAACCCCAGCCTTTGCCACCTGCACGGGGATGATAGAGCTAAAACATGTCATGTGGTAGGAATCGCTTTCCTAGGATTGGAGAAGCCACTAAAATCGGTTCCTACCATCTGAGGTGTGTCCACTCTAGCCCATCTCCATGTCGGTGACTAAGGTTGTGTTTTTGTGGACACTTCCAGGCCCATACAGTGTTCCTTTTGTGATTGCTATTTAATTTAAAAAAAAACATTCACAAACATCACTGCAGGGTTTCGAACCTTTGCTTTTATCTTTTAGTTTGTCATTAATAAAAAAGCCCAGCTCTTTCATCTCCAACCATCTTCTGTAAACACCATATATGAAACTTAGTTACATCATAATCAGTGTTGTGCATGTAACATTGCAATGTATTTTAAAGTAAGCACAACTGTTACTGTTGAAAGAAAATCCAGCTTGAAGCATGCTGTAACAATAAGGAACCAGCTTGTTGTTGTAATGCTTGGTGATTGTATCTTCACATATTGCAGCCCCCCATTACCTTACAACAAGCAGGCCTGCCCGTGCTTGGTTCCCCCAGGACCTACTAAATGATGCTATGTTCCCTGAACTGGTAGCAAAGGTGACCAAGCAAAGATAGGTTAAAAAGTCTCTGTGGCACAAAATAATGCAGTTGTCTGCAGAGGATGGCAGTGATGGCACCTTTACAGGAGCATAACTAGAAGGAAGTACAGAGAGGACAGTACAAGCAGATAGCAGGGGCATGGTCACCAAACAAGCAAAGGCTCAGTCCAGGCAGCAGGCAGAGAAGTCAGTAAACTGTTAAAGGTTTCGTCCAGGCAGCACACAGAAACATGCATATGGTTGATTCACAGATAATCAGATACAGGCAATGGCAGGTAGTTATGCACATGGTAACACTTTGAAAAGACAAAAAGAGAGGGTGCACGGCCTAGTGTATTACCTAGTGTATTACCATACAATTATGTAATTATGTAAAACTCCAATGTTTAATTCTTTTTGTGCTTCTGTTTGGATGTGTTGAGCACCATTATCCCTCCTCTTTTTAGGGGTGGGTCTTACACTAAATTATGTTTTCCACATTTACTATTTATATACTGCAGTTGGGGTGTCTTGGTTTATCACTGATGAAGAGGGCACTGCCCTTGAAACGTGTAAGCCACACTATTGCAGATTGGCTTCTGCATGGATTTATATTTTTATGCCTGAAGTTGTACACCTTTGTGAGTACATTGGAGTTATAATTTATAATAAATAATTTTTATTGGTAGGGCCCTAGGCTGGTGCACCCTTTTTTTGTCTTTGCTTCAGCTGTTTAGTCTAAGGATCTCCCCTACCTGAAGAGGGCAGCAAGGCTTATAGGTACATTGCATAATTCCTCTCAAATCAGCAGACATGCAATTAGAGACTGGGCAACCAGTGTGGAGCACAGGACTGCGGGGATCCTGTCACAATCTTAAGATTGTAGTCACCAATCTTAAGATTTGCTATCTTAGTAGGAACTTCTATAAAGGTTAATTGTGCCTAAGCAGTACCCTGATTAATGACGGTATACTTCAAGTTAGTTTACATTCTTATATTTGTACATCTGTAATATGAGATTCTAAGGCAACATATACCTGAGACCAAATGAGATTTGGGAATGTCACCACTTTGCTGAATCTTTTTTTTTTTTTTTTGCTGTTGCTGCTTGATTGTTCCTCCATCAGTCATCACATCACCAAACATCGGGGGCAAGTTTTGACATAAGAAAGCAAAGTCCTACCTCTACTAAGATGGCTTCCACCAAACATAAACATAATCACCATGGGGACTAGCGGTAACTCGTCCTTTGCCTTATACCTGCCTCTTTTCTGAGGCCACATCTCCAACATATTTCCCATCAAGAATGAATACCTTTTAGAAAAACACTTCAAGATACTTGTATACACCACACTCAACTAATATATTGCACCACTAGCTTTTTAAAGGTAGTGTTTATACAGTGTAAGCTAAATGCCCCATTTTGTAATTGGAAATGGTCTCCTCTTTTGAAAATTTGTAAATTATGATTAGGATTTTTTTTATGCTTACTTGTTTTACTATTTAACTATTAATGGTAAGTGAATACAGATGTTTTGACAAATTACCCTAAAACTTTTCAACATCTGGATACCAGTCTCACATAATTGCTTGATTCACTCCTAATTTTTAGTCAGTAGTTGGAAATCCTTTACAAGACTTTGCAGCCATAGCTCCAAGTCCAACATTTGTTTGTTAATGCTTCTTCCCCCACTCATCATTGACACAATTCCTTTGGGTTCCTAAAAATTCTCCAGTGGGTATTACTTAAATAAGTGTTAAAAGACGTTGTTTTTTTAAATTTATTTCCTGATGTGTAATTCCAAAGTGTTCTGGTACTCGGTTTCATTCATTCCTTCCTAAAATATATCCGTATGTCTGGGGGAAAAAAAATATTATCTCTGCAATACATGCACATTTCCCTATGTTTTATCCCTTTAATGTGCAAATACGAAAAGGTAAACTGCCTTGGATATTATTATATACTTTTAAGTCTTTGCAATATCTTATTAAGGACTCAAGGAAACCTTAATGTGACAATAACAGGCCTCTTTAGCAAGTAGGTTTTTATTATACATCTTCTTCATCAGCACAACATTAATCTCATGAACCTGTTTAAAAAAAACAATTGTGGATACTTGTTAGTCATGGACTATGGGACATTAAACATACTGGTATGATAAAATATTATTTATTAATGTGTGATTTTGCCAAATCAACATTAGACTTTGTTTGGTTTAATTGTTTTTTTGTAGTGTGGTATATTTTGCATTATTTTTGTATATATATTTCTGTATAAATAAAGAATTCTGTTTATAAACACTAACAACATGCCCCCTACTGAGTCTAATATAATGTCCTCTTTTCCCCCCTTGAATGGAATCCCTTGGTAGATTTCCTCGGTAGCACCAAAGGGGTTAAAATGTATATTATTTACTCGCTTTTGAAGGTATCAAACCAAACAAATATTTTCAAGACACATGTAGCCCCCCGACTCTGAGTTTTATCAATATTTACAACTACAACATTTTCTTTCTTTCCTTGTTGCAGTGGACTCCTACTCCCCTTGCCCTATTTCCTAATACAAGTCTCTATTTGACCCTTTAAATCTTTTTTAAAAACACATTTTATGCTCTGATGGGAGGAAGTACTTCCTAAATTTCTATCAGCAGAGAATTGGCTGGGCATTTGGACTTCTATGGCTAATTTAACATCTTGGCCTTTGGTAACTTGTATAAAGTATTTTTTCCTAATGTCTTGCACCTTCCAGAATTGCTAAATTCGTACCCCAACACTCACCATTATGTTTTTACACCTGCGGACAGGAAGGCACATTGCTAAATATCTGGAGAAGAAATATCACAGGTTGTGAGTTTAAGTCTTTACATTAATATAGATATAATATATATATACTGTTCTGGGCTGTAACCTAAACAAGGATCCAGTAAAAGCCTTAGACGCCTTTCACACTTTTACGACTTCAAAGTCGCGCACGTTTGCCGCGATTCGCGGCCGCGATTTCAATGAATGCCCGTGTAAGTGGCATCAAAATCGGACTAAAGTAGTGCAAGGACTACTTTGAAGTAGGCACTACTTAAAGTCGTGCCAGTATGAATGGTAGTCATTGAAAATAATGGAGAATGACTTGTCATACGATTTTGCAGTCCAAAATCGTGGGACAAGTCGTATAGGTGTGAAAGGGGACTTACTGAACATGCCCCCTCCAGACCCCTCACATTCAGAAGCAAAAAACAATAGCTCACTCTTAGAAATCCTTAATATAAAACCCTTTCATGCCTACGCCTATGTCTGACATTTTTTGCTTACAATTACATTTTTTTTTACGTTAGCCCCAAACATTAAATATATATATTTTTTTAAAAGAGAATCTAGAAAATAAAATAGTGATCATTGCAATATTTTAAGGTAATTAAGTGGTTTAGGGTGATGGCTTTGCCTAAGTGCAGTAAATATTAGTTACTGACTCCAGTTGTGATGCTAATTAGCATTTCTTTAGTGAAGGTGATGATACGTAAATTAGTTAATATAGTGGAATCTGGTGGACTAAGTACATATAGCATGTGTGGGGCTCCTCACTACGATGGACTCATATATGGAGCCACCAGTGCTGATTGGAGCCCTTAATAGAAAATGTGCAAGATTGCAGATGAACCCTACTTGGGTTCTCAAGCTATGCAGTGCTGTGTAAATGGTGGAATAGCGATGAGTGTAGATCTGGAGCGTCCAGTCCCACTGGGCGTCCCAGTCGCCACTAATTCGTGTGACTAGTGAGTGATGTGATAAGTGGTGGTGTAAATGACACCAGTGGACCAAACAATAATGTAAAAAATATGTGAGATATTAAAAAGATGTGAAATAATAAAAGGAGATAGCAAATGTTGGTGAATAGTGTGGTTAGGTACAAATACCAATCCTATTACTTGATACAATGGAACAGGTCCTAAGGTATGGATGAATAAATAAACTGATGTACCAACGTTAGTGCCTAATAAATATAACCACAAATATGTGTATAACCAGCTGTAAGGCTATATAAGCAACAGAGGCAATCTAAACTCCAAAAAGTCTGTTATGAAAAGCCAGGTTGATATGTTGAAAATGCAAGTAACAGTACATCAAAACAGGTTGATAGGCTAAAATGCAAAGAGGCTCAGATTCTTGATCTCCACCACAGCATCCGTGTTCCCCCCTGTTGGGTCCCCACTCACCGGATAGTAGTCCCCACACGGGGGTGTAGAGCCTTGCGGGATCAATAGGGTGTTTTGACAGCTTACCAACTTTCCTCAGATGGTTGGAATCCTCAGCATGTCACGGGAACCATGAAGTGGTTGATGTGCGGTGAGAGAGAGAAAAAAAATATCCACATAGAGTAGTAGGTATGGGATACTCTAAAAAGCCAGTATCCAGCAGTAACAAAGCTTGCTTACAAGCAAGATTGGGCATAAAAAAGGATAAACAAATAAAGTAAAATAAATAAAAGGCCAGACGACAGGCAGTTAGGTGCTGGGTGTTAGCGGCGATAAGCTGCAATGGCGAGCGTGGGGTAACAGCTTGCGGTTCACCGCCAATGTGCTCGCTAACCCGGAACTAACGCTGGCGCTGGACATGTAACGTGTGACGTGTGTTGCGGCCGAGTCACTTGACGCATTTTGTCCAATTGACATTTTCAAAGGTGAACGTCATTGACCGCCATTGAGCCAGAGGATCTATACTGCTGCCTGCAGCACACTACGCCTGAAGGCGGCATCCTCGAAACCTCTCATATCTACCTGGTAGAATTTAGTAAATACCAGGTAGCAGCCTTACAGATCTAAGCCATTGAGGCCTGGTGATGCACTGCCCATGAACCACCAACTGCTCTTGTCGAGTGCACTTTAACCTGAAAATAAAGGATCTTCTTTTCTAAACCATAGGCCTGAATAATGACTTTGCATCCACCTCGCAATAGTGGATTTTGACGCTGCCTGGCCCTTCTTTTGGGCCTTGTGACAGAATAGACAATCAATCTTCCTTATCTGAGCCATAGCTTGCAGATAAACCTTTACTGCTCTTACAACAGTGTAGAAGAGTGTAGACTCTCTTCCTCCACAGACTGCGGATTTGGAAAGAAAGACAGTTGGACTATATCTTTGTTCAGATGAAAACCTGAAACCACCTTAGGTAAGAAATTTGTGTGAGGCCGCAGCACCACCCTGTCTTCATGAATAATCATATAGGGTTCTTACACAAAAGAGCCCCCAATTTCGTTAACCTCCTATCCGAGGATATGGCTACAATTAAAAACTGTTTCTGTGTTAACAGATTTGGAGAAACCTGGTGTGAGGGTTAAAAAGGTAGCTTCTGTAAAACAGACAAAACCAAATTCAAATCCCATGGGCACACGGGAGACTTAATCGTGGATTCAACTGCAGTGAACCCTGAACAAAGGCCCAGACTAGGGAATGAGAGGCAAGCGGTCTTTAAAAAAAACACAGACAAAGTCAAGATTTGGCATTTGATAGTGCTCAAGGCCAACTTCATATTTAAGCCCAACTGAAGAAAGGCAAGAATCCTATTAATGGCAAACTTCCTAGGATGCAACTTTCTGGGTTCACACCAGGAAACATATGTGTAACGGTCACCACCGCTTACGACCTTCCATCCACCCACGACAAGCTTATCTGACACACTCCGACAATATTGCATACACGATCCATATCCTTTCCCAGAATAAGACGAGACAGAGCTCCGTTCTTGTATCCAAAGATATGACAATTTATTAGTATTTTCTCAGCTTCTTATACAGTCTCAAGCATAATGCAGTTAGTCACAGGACAATGTAGTCTCCACCCCCCTTCACACCATGGGGGGCTTCAATCACACTCTAAAAGGCATTCAGGTAAGCTAACCATGTAGACTTGTCGGCACCGTATCTTCAGTGTGTTCAATTAACCTTGAATAGTAACACAGACATCTAGATGAATAAGTTCTCTAGACAGCTTTATCACACAATGGCAAAGTCTTGTGAGAGTGGGTGCAATCAACACCTTCAACGGAATGTCCTCACAGTGAATAGCCAACACCTTACGATATTTCAATAGCATATTATACAAAGGTATGACTCACTCTGGTCTTGTAGACCTGAATTAACACCTTTCAAAAGCATGTGTGCCCAGATTGAATAGCTAACGGCTTTTGATATTTGAAGACATCCTACAAACATGAATTATTATTAATGTCCCTTATTAATGTCTTCTGTAATATATGAATTATGATTCTTTGTCACCCTATGGCCCTAGTGGACATAAGGTGACCCTAGACATAGGAATATCTCAGTCTGTCACGGGCCATTACGTTACAATATGTTTTCCAGATTCTGTAGTAGATGAGCCTGGAGGCTGGCTTCCTTAACCAGGGTCGATAGGACTGGCCCTGAGAGCCCATGTTTCCTCAGAATGTGGGTCTCAACAGCCAAACCGTCAAATTTAGACTTTGTAAGGCAGGATGGAATATTGGACCCTGCGATATTAGGTCTGGGCATAATGGAAGAACCCAAGGTCTTCCTTCTGCCATCCTTACCACTTCTGCATACCAAGGTCTCCTGGGCCACGCCTGACTTTCCTTCCTTTTTGACTCTCTGAAGTAATTGTGTGAGGAACAGTAGCAGAGAGAACCCATAAATCAGGGAATACTAATCCCATGAGATTGTCAGGGCATCTGAGTCTTGAGCATAGGGATCTCTTGTTCTTGACACAAAGCTGTCCAGTTTTGCATTGAACCTGGAAGCCAGCAGGTCCACATGTGGGGTTCCCCATTTCTGACATATGATTTGAAACATGTCGGGGTGTAGAGACCATTCTCTTGGACTTAGTTGCTGGCGGCTTAAAAAATCTGCCTGACAATTTTCTACCCCTGGAATGAAGACCGCAGATAGGCGAGGAATATGCCATTCTGCCCAGACCAAGATGTGATCACATCTTTTTGGGCATCCAGATTTCAGGTGCCTGCTTGACGATTGATTTATAGGCTAGGGCCGTAGCATTGTTGGACTGAACCCGAACAGGCCAGCCTTGCAGTCTGAAAGACCAAACTTTGAGGGCCAAATGAATTGCCCGAATCTCCAGAATGTTGTGTAACGGTCACCACCACTTACGACCTTCCATCCAACCACGACAAGCTTATCCAACACACCAACAACCAGGCAGACATGATCCATTCCATTTCCCAGAATAAACGAGAATGCGCTCCGTTCTCTAGTTTCCAAAATGTATGAATGACTTTATTGGTTTTCTTAGCTTGCTTATATATCCAGTACAGCATAATACAGTTCATCACAGGACAATGCAGTCCCCACCCCCTATTCACTCACTGAGGATAATTCTTTAATTGGTAGCTAGACATGACGGCACTTCATCATCAATAGAGTTCAATTAACCTTGAATAGTAACACAGACATCTAGTTGAATAAGTTATCTAGACAGCTTTATCACACAATGGCAGAGTCTTGTGAGCGTGGGTGCAATCAACACTTTTTCAACGGAATGTCTTTACAGTGAATAGCCAACACCTTAAGATATTTCAATAGCCTATTATACAAAGGTATGAGTCACTGTCTGGTTGACCTGGTCATGTCATCATGAACTCCTCGTGATATCTCAGTCCTGAAATATGAAGTATTAATAATGTCCCATCTGTTAGTAAAGGAATTATAATTCACTATTAGCCACCCTACACCCAAAAGGGCACAGGGTGGATTTCGACCCAAGAGTTATTGTTTCTGCTGGCACAGAAGTATCTCTCATCCTTCCAACGTCTCTGGGTGTCACGGGCCATTCTGTTACAGTTGATGGGTAGGAGCTTTTCAGCCCCTGACCACTTCCCCTGGGCAGATGCTTCTTCCAGCACTGCCCCCCAGCCCAGAAGGCTGGCATCTGTGGTCACCACTTTCCAGGTAACTAGAGTGAAGGATTTTCCTTCTGACAGATTTTGGGAGAGCAACCAACTGAGGCTCTGGCGAACCCCTGGAGAGAAGATCATAGGAAGATCCAGGGCCTGAACATCTTTGTTCCAAGCTTACAGAATTCCACCCTGTACCGATCTTGAGTGAAACTTGGGCGTAAGGGACAGCCTCGAATGAGGCTCCCATCTTTCCCAATAATCTCATGCATAGACAGATGGAAGGCCTCCTTTTCGCCTTTACCATTTGGACCAAGTCTCCTATGGCTTTTGCCTTTGGCTTGGGAAGTAATACTTTGCTTAGGGACATGTCTATAATCATGCCCAAGTATTCTAGCCTTTTTTGAGGCTGCAAGGAAGATTTCTTCAGCTTGAGGACCCAGCCTAGGTACTCTAAATATTGCACTGTGCTTTGCACATTGTGGCCCAAGCAGACTAATCTATGATCAACAGATCATCCAGGTAGGCTGTTATCTTTATGCCTCGTGCCCTTTAGCCTTGCCAGGGCCGGGGCCAGTATTTTCATGAACCCTCGAGGTGCGGTAGCCAGCCCGAAAGGAAGGGCCACAAACTGAAAGTGGCGCTGAACCACCGCAAACCTTAGAAACCTTTGGTGAGTGGGAAATATTAATAGCGAAAGGCGCAATCGGCGCAAAAATATGTGTCAAAATGAATAAATAGATCCCCTCCCCATATAAATGCAAACTGAACACTTAAGGAAAATCACAAGATCCAGAAAAATACATAATAAACAGGTTAGTGCAGTGCAAAAAATTCAAATGATGCAATAAAAGTGAAAAAACCCAGCAAAAAAAACCTGGGCCAAAAAGTAAAAAAAAATAATAATTCAGCGTGAGTGAAATTCCAAGAAAATGTGTGCCAAACATCCTCCAGAGTCCGTTGAAAATTCACCAGTGACGTGGATAGAAAAATCTAAGTGATCCCTCCACCACTATAGGATTGGCCACTCTCACCTTAAGGCATGGACTCCTGTGTTACCAGGTAGTCATGCAAGCAGAAATGCAGATACACCCGATGGCAAGTTGTCTTATCAGGTCCGCAGCAGAATATTAAACCATATATGGAAGAAAGAAAAATCTAAGTGCTCTCCGTTTCAAAATTGCTTAAATGTATTGGATAAGCATACAACTACTCACAAAGATCTGATCGATCAGTAGCATAAAACAAACGACAGGTTTGTTTCACAAAAAGACAGCAGCGACGGCTGTGTCCTCCTTCCCCATACGCGTTACGTTTGCACAAACTTCCTCATCTTTTTTTCACTCTCAGACTGGATCTACCCCATTTTCTGCTATCTTTCAAGGAGGTTGCAACAATATTAGCAATCCTTCCTTCCAGGCCATCCAAAGCAACTTTTAAAGCGTCCTCGGTGACATATACAGGATCTGCCTTAGGAGAAGCTGCAAAACCAGACAGAGGTTCATCCTGTGAGGTTGCTATCAGGCTTACAGAGGGGGATGGTAAACTGCAGGCAATCTCAGAATCCTTTGCCGTACGTGGAGATTTTGTGGTGCCTCTTTTACTCGTCCTAGACCTTGAATGCGCCACTGTCATGGCAGTGCCAAGGAGACGAGGAAGAGGGGAGAGAGATTACTGGGGGGCATCTCTTGTGGACCCCTGTATGTGTATCGTGGCATAGCCTGCAGCGGAAGAAGGCAAGTGGTGTTATATTTGACCGACTTCACTGAGCATGTTATCCTGGAAGGCTATGTAAGAAAACACCAGGTTGCACTTACTCTCTTCAGTGGTGAGAACCAGGAAAGACATCCTACTCCAAAAAATATAATACATAAAAATTATTTTCTTCTTACCCGATCCACGCCGCAGGAAAGCTACTAAAAGTAGTTCCAGCTTTCACCCATCACGGTGGGCAAGTTGTGCCAACTTAGAGAAAACCTCATACCTGGACCTGTAGAAGACTGGCAGAAACTTTTCATGCCACAGATGTATTAGTTCACCAAAGTCTGGATCCCAGAGCCCAGACCTCCGCAGAGAGACATTACAGGCAAACCTAATTTCTTCTTACACAAGGCCCGGGTACCAACCATATTAGGCCTTTAATATCAGTCCGAGGAATGGATCCGGATATAGCTCCTAGGTCTCCGCAGCCAGACCAAGAGCATTTTTCTTCTTAGCACATGTTGAACGTGACCAACCACCTTAACACTGGTGAAAAACCAAGGTACTCTCCATTTGGGAGGGGTTATATAGGGGAGTAACTCTTAATTGGGTTTGCCAGTGTTCAATCACCTGTGGTGACTACATAACCCATTAATTAATAAAGGCTCTGTGTCCCGTGATGTATGATCAAGAAAATGTATTTTTTTTCATTTGTTTCTTTTATAAAAAAAAAGATTACTTTTATTTCTGTCACAAGGAATGTAAACCCCAAATCCCTCCTTTGCACTTCAAAGTATTCAAATCGCAGCCATTTTTTTAAATCGCCACCAGCTGCATGATTCACCCTGGTATAACCCCTGAAAGCTGAGGCCGCATATATGTTTACAGTCGGCGCTAATGGGATAAACTTCTCTGAGGTTACAGTATTTCTCCACTGAGTGGGATTATGAGTAAAGAAAAGCTCCCTGCCATTTCCTCTGATACCTAGGAGAAATTCCTCAAGATATGCTTCTCTTGTATCTCCTACTCTCAGCCAGAGCAAAGGGTGTTACACCTTTGGGCTAAGTGGATACTCAGGGGGCCCATAAGAGGAGAAAATCCACCCCCCTCCCCCCATTATCCTTTCCTTTTGTTAAATGATTTCTCTCTTCCTCTCTCTCTCTTTCTCCTTTTCAGGCAGATGCCTTACAGATGTGCATTAGATATAAAGACCATGAAGGAAAATGAATGCAAAAAATAAATCAACAACTACAACAATTTCATTTTCGATAAATATTGTATGTTCTGTTTGTTAAATAAGACTGTCTTATACCTTAAGGGACATTTCACACCATACATAGGGAGTTCCTGTGTGATTCACATCACATTTAAAATGCATGATAATCAGATTACATGTTAGAATACACTGATTTAGAAGATTCCTGAAGGCTAACAATCTAGTCCAGCTTTTTCAACACTTGTACTCTGCATTCTCCATTAATTCATTTGCAGAGTTTATACTATGTTGAGACATCAGTTAAGTGTGGGAGCAGCCGCACCCAACGATGAAGCATTTGAAGAATAGATAGTGCAGTAATGAGCAGCCTACTCATTGAAGTTATCAATGGAGCAGGGACAGATAATGTGTTATTACAAGAAGTTATTAAGCCAGTATTGTATAGTGAGGGTGGATTTATCACAAGTAAATTGTAACTAAATCAAGTAGCAGCAGCAGTTCACCCTCTGTTCACTTCTGTTTTGGGTATGTTCATTGTGTGTACATGTAAAACACTTGATTGGCTCTTTGGCTGCCCCTCCTTCCCACAATCTGTGCTGCTATATAGTGGATAACATGCTGGTATCAAGTGAAATACGGGTGCTTACACTAGATTTATTTAAACATATGATTTATTATTTTAATAAATATACATATCTGCACGCACTTGTTTTTTTTTTTAATATATGTTTATGGAGATCACATTCCAAAGTGTATGTGAAGTCAAAAGTTTTTGTTTTCATTTTAGGTGTAGCAGCGAAGGGTTAAAACCCATATCAGGTGTATTTTGGTGCATGTGACCCACTCGGGAGATTTCCCTACTCACTTCCTGTCTTGAAGATGCAACAGTAAATGAGTGGTAATCCCTCCAAAGTGTATATTATTCACATCTTAACTCTCACCAGGCGTCCCAATTGAAGGATTTTCTCAAATGTTTTCTTTTTTTTCCTATCCCTTTCTGTCTGTCTTACAATGATCACAAGACAAAGAGTAGTGAACCTCCCCAGCATGGGCACACACATTAATAAAAACCTGACAGAACCTGTCCCTACTCCGTAAAAAAATTGCTTTACATACACTTTAATAGTGCTAGGATTACCGTCACAAATCTAAACATCTGCAACTCTGTAAAGCATGGTTTGTGCTATCAGATTGGATTAATATTGAAAATTGGAAGTATAGACATCTCAGCCATAAGGAAGTTTTATCTATTTGTTAGACAATGTTGATAAGCTTTTACAAAATTAGTCTTACCCTGTCAGATTAGTATTGAGTGTAGAGTTGTCCTTTGTTCTGTGAATTTTGCAGGGAGCACTTCGGTGGCCATTGTAAAATACAGGAAGAGAGAATTGACCACTCTAAGATAATCGAAAGATATTTTATGCAACCTCTTACCAAGGCAGATTGCATGTCATTGAATTCTAGTTACCAATTTACATGCCTGGTAGGTGTGTGAATGCCCCTTCTCTTGATCAGAAAAATATATAATTTTTTTGTTTTGTGGAAAAGTATTGCAGCTATTTGTTGTATTTAGGGATGTGTTAGTGTGGAATTATTATGACTGCTATTAGAGTTATATTTTATTGCCTATTGAAGATGTTGCTAAGAATTTGAAAGGATGGGTAAAATAGGAAAACAGAAAAAAGTTTATTTCTCTTGTTGAAAAATATTGTGGCTTCCTTTGGTTTTAATTTGACACACTGAGGCTGATTCACTAAATGAGTTGAAAATAATGATCCAGTCATGTAAATTGTAAACACATTTGCTTATTTCATCTGCACGTGACTGGATAATTTACAGTATGTGAATATTCACTGAATTTATTGTGAGATGATGTCTCTGCTTCTTTAGTAAATCAGCCACAGCTCCACTATGTTCACCCCACAGTATACTTGAACATTGACTTTATTAGTGTTTTTTAATTCATACTCATAATTAACTTTTTTGTGCTTTGTTTTACTTTCCTTTTTTTATTACAAAGACTAGAATACTATTTTTTTATGTTAAACATAGCAACCATATTACTGCATATGTTCCTCATAAGATTATTCAAAAGCTCCACAATCAATATTTAATTAACTTGAGGCCATTGGCTACATTTATGATTTCTTCAGCCCAAAATCATAACCACCCTTCAGTTGTAGCATGTTGCATTTCCAGTTTTTAGGATATTTTATATATATATATATATATATATATATATATATATATATATATATATATATATATATATATATATACATATTTTAAACACAATTTGTCATTTTTTTCAGATATATTTTTACACATTTCACAAGAAAGCTTATTTTAGTGAAGAAGTTCGCAATTGCTGTTTAAAAAGATGCATATTGTTACTAATGTTTCATATCCCAGCAGTTTTTTGCACCCCAGTGCATGCTACATGTTTGGTAAAATATAACCTTATATATTTAGTTGTTTTCTAAATGGTGGCAGGAACTGTTTTTATTTGAGACAAAAGTTTTTACTCATTCTTTTTTTTAAGAAACAGGATGCTTTTTCAATTGATTTTCTGATGTCCACATATAGCTTCACCGCAAACTGGAGAATCTCAGAGATCACCTTCAAGGCAATGACAAAGGATACTCGCTCCGAGTAAATGTACGATTTACCTCAGCGATTTTTTTTCTTCATGCATTAATATATTTTGTTTTAATGTCTGATGGCCAGTAGAACCAGAATTTAAACTTATCACCACCCTTATTTAGTCTTTCCTGTTCCTTCATTCAAGTTTTACATGTGCATATTTGAATCTAGCAGGGGTTTCATTTGAATTTGCAGAGACCTTATAAGTTAATTGTCTAGCGCATTTCCATTTTGTAAGGAAACAGCACATTTGTAAATTTATCTTCGGATATATTCCCCCATATAATTCTCTAATATGAGAAAAAAAATTGATAATAATAAATTAACATATTTATATATTGATGACAATATATTTTTTTCATCCCATAAATGAGACTTATGATGATTTTTTTTTATGTGCCTGGGCTCCAATATATGATTTTTTAAATTTTGAAGTTACATCGGTGCCTATAATTCAAATTAACCAACTACAGCAACCAATATATTCTCTAAGTGTTTACTAAAATAACTTTTTTAGCTAAAGAAAAATGTCCAAGCAGTATATTGTGTGGAAGTTATATGTTATTGGAAATGTCTTTTTGTACCTCCATTTATGTCTATGGGATGTTAGTGCATGCCCAGTACAAGCTAGAAAGATGTGTTAGTAGCTGGGGGTGGGAATTTTTAACAATTTGTGAGCTTCTACTTTTATACTGGATTCACACTTGTGTATTATGGGAATATGTGCTTTGCGGTGCCATCTCTTTTGAATGATACCCCACAATATGCACAAAGCAAGCAAAAACCCACTTGCAATATAACACACCAAAGACGTGAATACTCTGTATTGTGGTGTGCTGCGTTTTCAAAAATAGGCAAAACTGTGTTTTTTCTTTTTGGTGCAGTGACAGCCTTCAAAACAAAAGGGCAGTGCTTCTGTCAGTGACTATGTAATGGCTGATGGTTAAGAGTAGAGATGCACTGAAAATTTGGCAGCCAAAACATATCGGCCGAAAATTGTGTTTTTGGCATTTTGCCAATAAAGATGCTGATAATGGTGCCGAAAAACGATTTTGCACGATTTGACTGTGATTTTGCCATGGTTTTACTGTCTGTGTTTTCCATAAGTCATGGGACTCAAAAAACACATCATAGCTAAGATTACAAAATATTTTGTAATTCTATTTACACCAATTTAAAATGGCCTGGATGGAAAAAATATTTGAAATCAATTAGAAAAATATCAAATAAAACGATGTTGGAATTAGAAGACTATTGTTCTGAAATACACATCTATTAAGACCTGCTGTTTAATGAAGTGCTTGATGTGTATTGGGCAAAAAACATAAATGATCTTTTACAAAAAAAGACCCTATAATATGGTGAACTAGATAAAACAAATGGTGATTTACTGACTAATACTTTGCTTAAGTAATACTTCAGTGGCAATTCTTGAAAATCCTTTTGTTATTCTATGTAAAAAAAAAATTAAAAACAAATTTTTCTTGATGTGTTTTCAAGATGTTTACAAGGAAAAGATTTAACATCCTCTAAAATATGAGACGTCTTCATAATTTTGCGTTCCTAAGCAGATTGGATGGCAGTTAAGTTGATGCTTCTTTCAGATATCTGTTTAGCACAAAATATTTGCGATGGTGCATTGCACAATACCCAGCATATTTGTGTGGTTGATTTCCAGAAATGGGCTCATTCTTTGCACTGTACTTAACCCTCACCATTGAAGTTAATGAACTAATAGCTGTAGATCACAAATAGATACCCACATTCACTGGTAACATGTGTTTATTGTTTCCTGTGGATCTTCATTATAGGGGGGGGGGAATTCTTAAACAATATACTTTTTATAAAATGACTTTTTGTTCATTACTACATAAATTATTATTGTGATGTATGTATTTTAATCTTCTTTCAGCAAGAAATGTTTGAAGATAATAGCACATTCTGTATTTTTACCAAATACAATTGACGCTTATCTTCTCTTAGAATCTCAGTAATTTTAGTTTCCTTTTTTCATGTCAAGTCAAGAACCAAGTTGCCAAAATTTAGTAGAGGTTCTGAGCAGTTACAAAATATATAGTTAGTTTTTGAGTTGAGGACTTCCTATACATTTTTGTTTCCATAAGAAGCAAATCTAGGTTACTAAATTTGTGTTTTCATTGATTGTACTAATGTCCCCAGATAACTACACTATGTTGGGCATTTTCTAATGGGGGGGAAAAAAAATCTGAAAGAAAAATATTGTTTTGTTTCTTTAACTGGTAGTACAAGTCGATTTACTTTTTTCCATACTTATGTGTTTATTTTCATAAATGTTTCTAGTATGTCAGTAGGCTTGATGTATGGAAATTGTTTTTTGGATGGTATCAAAGTCATTGAAAAAAAAATCTGTAGCTCTGGTTTGTGTCTTTGTACTAATGCATGGAAAATAAATCTAATTATGGGTAGTTTCTAACATATATGGCATTTGACCAAAGAATTAATGACTATTATTGGTCTCTTCAGTTGAACTACCCAATGATTTTTAAATTTTACAGTGGCACATTTAAAGCTCAAATGTGTCACTCATTCATGTTTTTTTCTGTGAATAACCTGCCTGTATTGCAACAATAATGCATGCATATGTGAAACATCATTTTTGATTGTTCCCTTATGTTATATGTAGTCTTGTATGGCAAACAAGAATCTTTTGAAATTCCATATTATCCTCTAAAAACATATGATCTTGGGAAAAAAGTTTGGATTCTAAATGAACCCCCTGCTATTGTTTTAGTTCTAAAACCATATTTACAGAATTACTTCTGAAACTTTTCTGTTAACACCATTCCTTATTTAACCGTGTTTTCTTTTCCCTCACTGCACAACCAGGCTCGGCTTCCTTCCTGCTCATCCACCTATAGTGTTTCGGAGGTATACTTGCACGTGACTTTTTTTTTCCTTCTATTTCTTTCCCCTTTCACATCCTCACCCTCACCTCCACCATGTTTTTTTTTTTCTTTTTGCCTTAAATTGTGCACAAGTGGGGAACAAATAGTATATAAAATATGTATTTGCATGCTCACCTTGCTCCTGTGTTTGACATTGTTTGGAATTCACTGTGGCTGTGTGTAATTATTGCAATGTAGACCATTATCTCAACTGCACAAATATAAGGAAGCTATAGATAGATAAATATCATTGTATCTATCTACATTAAAAATAACATATATTCTTTGTACTAAATACATTTATTGGGTAACATTTAGATCCCTTTCATGTGGCTGATCTAAAATACTAGTTAAAAACAGTACCAAATAGGTAAAATTATTTATTCATTGGTCCCAATTCAGAAGCTGTTTTTGAAGTTCTTTATTTGTTAGAAATTTACCAAAGATAAGGAATTATATGTCATGATAAGCCAACAAATGTTTATGTCATTGTGAGATCATTGTTATGTACAACTGGTTCTCATTTCAGTAATTGCTGGTTCAGAGAGGGACTACCTTTTAAGTCATTAACTAGAGGAATAAGATTCATTATATTTCTGTATTTAAAGTCATTATAGGAAAGTTATTTATTTGCTTTGAATGATAAATAGTGTTTATGTTGCTAATGTTAATGTCTTTATAAGTCACCTATGCCACTTACAAAACTGTAAACTCACCCACCTTTGTTTCCCATAATATGCAGTGCTGTTTATTGACTTGGTAGTGTTTACTACTATTGTAGCCTATGTGAATTACATTTAACTGCAAATGTACTTATTGTGCTGAACAACAAATGCTTCGATTGGATCTAGCCAGATGGCATATGTGTACTAATAACTTAAAGTTAGACTAAGGGGTTTTAATGGTTGTTTGCATCCCTGTTAGAGAGATTCACGCTCTAATTTTCCTAACACAGGAATATAAAATGTTAGGCTGCCACCAGAACAGGAATAAAGGGGAAATCTTTGCATGAGCATAGTTGCTCTAATGACAGCTTTCTTCCCTTACATTGGAAAAATTGTTTTTCACTTTCTGTTAAGTTTACAAGACAGGTGGCAAAAAATGTGAGTGTGGTTTTAACTCTCTTTTAGTCTATCCAAAATAAAAAAATAGTTTTTGGCTTTAAATACCATGGGAGTTAGATGGATCAGTGGCAAATATTAAATATGCAGAACAGGTCTTATACTTCTGTCCTTGATACACAGCATTTCATTGCTGTATCAGTTATCACAGCTGGCATAGTTCTCCCATATTTTTTCTGATGATGCATGATGTGGTCCAAAGGGACGGGGACAAACATTCCCTGTCAAATGAGCCACATGTGATGCCAGTGCTATTTGTAGACCTTTTGACCTTGCAGAAATCCTGCAGTAATTGGAATGCTTAAATGGTTTGTAGATTTAAAACCGTTTTGAATAGTTTTAAATATGCTGTTGATGTTTATTTTAATTGTAACAGATATGCCATGCCACTGAAATATTTTTTTTATTGCAATTGATAATCTTGATTATTTTTGTAATGATATTTAACTTTCACAAAATGTATTTCTCTTATCGTCCATGGACGGACACAGCTCCTTAAACCTTGACAAGTGGGTTATGTTCCCTGTTTACAGGAGAGGACTAGGCAGAAACATGTTAGTTCATTAAATGCATGTTACATTAACAGAGTTGAACAGACCCACCCAGGGGGCGGTCCCTCCAGACATAACTCTCCTCACTGCAGCAGCATGCAGCCTCAGTTTTGTTCTGCCTAGCAAGGAGGACGTATGGCTCCCTTTGGGCCCAGCGCCCTGAGGAGAAATTTTATTTTATTTCATTTTATTTTGCCTTTTCTTGGAGAATCTTCTGTTGGCTGAGAGACCGGCTTTGCAAAGAGGCTGGGTCTGCCACGCCATACCCCATGACTCCTGGGGTGGCCGGTGATCTTTGCTCCGAGGTCCACATATGATTGGGCTGTGGTGTTGTCTCATTCACAGTGGACCGGGCTGACAGCTACCTCCATTGCGGTTGTAGTTTTGTCAGGAATGCATCAGCGAGTCCTCACACGGATGGGTTAGTACAGTCCCTCCCACTTCGGTGGGTTGGCACGGCTGGGCATTCCTGGGGTTTGGGGGTCCTCTTCTCCTCCCTTCCCTGCTCCTTGCCCTCTGCTGCATTACTAAAGCACACTGTCCGGGGGGGGGCCTCCTTCCTGAGGGTACTGTGTTATCTGGATTTTTTTTTTTTTTTTTTTCGTATTTTCCTGTGGGGGTTTTTTACTGTAAAAAGCCCTAGGAGGCTTTCCCTGTTTAAATGCGGCATTTTGCTGCCATTTGGCCGGCGCCATTTTTGGGAGGTTTTCAATTACAATGAAAACTCCCATTGGTGGCCATTTTGACATAGCTGCACCATGTGCAGCTTACATTGCGGTCGGCCAGTTTCCTGTGGCCGCGTACTGAACGATTGGCGGCCATCTTTGTGTAGTCCTGACCCCTAGTGCTGTTTCTTACGGTGCACACAGGTCCCTGCAGATGCCGCACAGTTCCTTCACGGTTCTTTTCCTCTCCACACGCCGTGTGCTGAGAGCGGTAGGCAGTGCTGGGCAGTCTCCTTCTGAGGTGAGTCCCCTGGGTACCCCTGGTCAGTGCAGCAAGTGGGTAAGATGCCCTGAATAGGCCCTAGGAGCGTCAATTTTTTGTAAAGACAGGTGTGCATACACTTACATCTATTACATACACACTATGTAAATGTCTTTAATATTTGGAGTCAGTATCTGGTCCTTCCCCAACATGCTGGTGGTAGCAGCAGGTGTTAGCATGTGGGATTCCCACAGAGGCTTGATTGTTAGCCCTGGACACTTTTGTGCCAGGCTGGGGGTGGACAGGCGGGGGTTAAGAGTGCCCCCTACCCCCGTTATCCCCTGGGGAATGCCCTGTTATGGAGCCACGGACCAGGTACCTGGGTCAGTGCAGGATAAGGCATTTATGGGTGCGCTTCTCTTAAGCTGGATAGTGCAGCTGGGTTTCCGCCGAGGGCTCTGTCTTTTTTGGATCACACAAATCAGACCACTCTGTGTAGGTTTTTTCCTTCTGTGCCCTTCTTTGATCATTTCTAAGATGCGGGATGAGAAAAGCCGCTAAGGGCTTTTGTAGTGCCTCACCGCCTGGCGGTTCAGTGCCCCTTTGAGGAGAGCCCTTTCAAGAGGTGGGCTTCTTCTCTGGTGGTGGACCCTCCAGGTGTCATGTAAAGGTGACAATGCTTCCTATTGTGGGGAGTCCCCGCTTGTATGGATCTGGCTGTTAAAAGATCCAAAGCACTGGCCCTTTCCATGTTTACCATGCTGACTTGCGGCCTATTGTGGCCACTACTCTGGGGTCTCGGTCACTCACGGAGTGAGCATTTTGCACCAGACAGTGGAGGAGCACCGACTCTCTCCTGAAGTTATTAGGCTAGCGGACCTGCTGGTCTAGGGCCTTGTATAGGTCTGTGATGCTTCATTGAATGCTGTGCCCTGGTTATTCAGGGCTTCTGTTTCAGAGATGGTTTTATGCACACTTTGGTGTAGTGGTTAAGTCCATTACTTGACAGCAAGAGAGTCATTGATTCGATTCTGGACACTGACGCCAATCTGCCTGGAGTTTGCATTGTCGCTCCCTGTGTCTGCATGGGTTTCCTTCGGGTACTACTCCGGTTTTCTCCCACCCTCCAAAGACGTGTGCATACACCTACATAATATACATACACACTATGCGTATGTATTAATAATGCACACCCTTCCAGGCCAACAAATACTCAGCTGGTGGACTAATCTGCCCCTGGGTGCATAAGCCGATCAGGCCAGCACCCAAACCCCGCCAATGTATGTAGCCTTCCCTCCCTGCTCTAGGTGGGGGGGTGGCTTACAGGTTCGCAATTCAGTGAAACTCCATGCTCTCTGAACAGTGGGTCTGCGAGGTGGTCTCTTCGGAGTACTACTTTACTCCTATCCACAGAACAGTGTTCTTTCCTCGTGTCTTTCTCTCCCGGCTCATCGGTCTGCCTTGGGCAGTGTGGGACTTGCTAAGCTGCGGGGTAATTTTACCTTTCCTGCAGGATAGGAGGTTTGGGGTTTTCTATGGGCCTCCGGCCCTAAATATCTTTGTGAACGTTGGGTAGTTCCGCAGGGACGCATACATGCCCATTTTACACATGTCACAGAATTTTCGGTGCTTCATGATGGGGGAGGGCTTCTGTCAATCTGTGGCCCTCCCTTTTGATCCGGCATCAGCGCCAAGGGTTTTCACCCTAGGAGCTCGCACTTATCCTAACTTTGTTGGGACAGCGAGGCTTTGCCTCGTGGGCTACTTGGACGACCTTCTTCTGAGAGCAGCTTCTGTCTCAGACCTAGTGGATGTGTTATAGCCATTCAGACCCTCCGAATATACGGGTGGGTGCTAAACATTTAGAACCGTCTTGGTTCCGACTCTATGGTGGAGTATCTAGGGTTGATCCGGACTCCTCGGTGGCGAAGGTCCCTTCTTCCCCTGGAGAAATTGCAGACTCTTCAGTCTGCGGTGAAGGTATTGGCATCACGCTATCAGTCTTCTCTCTGGGTCATGCAGGTCTGGGGCCTGTGGGTAGGCTCCTTCGAGGCGGTACTGTATGCTCAGTTCCACACTCGGGCTTGCCAGGGCAAATACTGTACCAGGTGGTAAAAATCTCTTGTCTCTGAAATCATCAGATTTCAGCCTGCGCCACCTAGTCCAGAGTCTATCCGAGTTGGTGACGGAGATTCCCGACTCTTTGGTCCGGTTAGTTGTTTCTTCCTTCCAGTGGTCGTGTTTATGACGGACGCCAGCCTCACGGGTT
>JAJQKJ010001625.1:62500-99436 GCA_029574335.1 Rana kukunoris | reverse complement strand
TTCTCCACCCCTCTCTCTGTCTCTCTCCACCAGGAGAAATCTTCCAATGGTAACATTTCTTCTCGTACATGACAGTCGTTCCCAATAGAATCATTGCTATGTTGTTGGCCTTTCCACTCTCAGTGGAACATTGGTGGCTTATGGGCATGTCTTTCCTGGCTGTATTCTCGCTTCCGGGAGCCCCTCTCCCTCCGCCGTGCATTGGGGTGGGCGGGGGCTCCGTCACTGCGCGTCGACGTCACGCCTCACACGCCAGGCCTACGGCGTCCTTGTGACACTGTGTTTCTGGCGGGGTGTTTTCTCATCCTTGGCGCACAAAAGTGGGGGTTGTTTGGTTTGGCACCTCTCGCCGGGTGACTTGGCTGGTGGCGCGCCCCCCTGTGTGCACCAGCGTGACGTTGGGGGCTGGACTGTGGCGGCGTTCCCCATATGAGCCTCTCCCCCTGGTGGGTTCACACACATCGCACATCATGCACCATGGCGCCCTCCTCACTTCACAACAGGTATATCTCCCGCAATACCTACACTTTTCTCTCTTCCTTGTCCTTTTCTTCAGCTCTTCCCTTCTTTCATTTCTTTCTTTTTATCCTCTCCTCTCCCTCCTTATACACGGCTTTTCCCACCTTTATTCACAATGGCCCCCCCAATTTCTGGGGTCATCTTATTCAATTCACACATGTCCACCCTCCTGGGTGATTTGCATAGGCAAATGAGAAAACAACATAAAGGCCACCTAGTGGCCGGCGTTGTCATTACATCTACGATCCGACGGTGTAATTGCTTTACACCTGTCAGATCTTTAGTGTATCTATGCGTAAGTGATTCTAGGAATCAGACACATAGATACCCATTGAAAAAAAAAAACGTCATATCTCAGCTGAGAATCTGGCCCGAAATGTTTTCATCAAGTTACATTTGCGTAGTTTCTGCTACATATCTTTTGTAAAAATCCCAATAATCATATATTGATTGGTTTGCACAAAATATTGATATCAAGTCTACAAATCATGGGATAGATTTATGGCATTTTTATTCTAGTGATGGTGGCGATCAGCGATTTTTAGCGGGACTGTGATGAATTGAACATCTTACTGACACTTTTTGGGGACCAGTGACACTAATGCAGTGATCAGTGCTAAAAAAAAAAAAAAAAAATGCACTGTCACTGCACTAATGACACTGGCAAAGAATGGTTAACATCAGGGGCAATCAAAGGGTTAAGTGCGTCCCTAGGGGGTGCTTACTAACCGTGGGGGAGCTGTTGCACTGATTGGGGGAAGATAGGCATCCGGGTTTCTGTTTAGCAGGAAAACAAGATCTCCATCTTGTCCCCTCGCAGAACGACAATCAGCCTTGTTTACATGGGCAGATCACCATTCTGCCTCTCCCAGGGATGACTGCGGGTGGCTGGCAGACATTTGGTCTACCAGACCCATCGATTGACATCCGGGCGGCGCAATGGCGCCATATTGCTGCAGTAAATACCCGGCGTCTGGTCAGCAAGTAGGTAAAGCGGAGGTTCACCCTCAAAATCAGCTTTTTACCATGAGATCCAGCATGCTGCTGACATCTGCAGTATGCTGTTTTTTTTTTTCCTGTACTTACCATGTTATCCATAGTTGTATTCCGGCTCCGAGAAGATTCCCCGCGGGGAATAGGCATTCCAAAAACCAGGCATAGATGATTGACGTGCGCGAACAGCGCGTCACGCCTTCTGAAAATAGCCGACGCGAGACTTGGCTGTTTTCGGCGCTATACGGCGCCCGCAGTGTAGAGCTGACTGCGCAGGCGCCGTAAAAAGCCGAGTACCACTTCGGGGATTTTCGGAAGGCGTGACGCGCTTTACCCACACGTCTAATCATCTATGCCTGGTTTTAGGAACGCCTGTTCCCCGGGGCAGAGAGAACCCGGAAGCCGGGTTAAAACTACGAAAATACGGTAAGTACATCGAGGGGACCAGCATACTGCAGATGTCCGCAGCACGCTGAATCTAATGATATATATTTTGTATAGGCTGAACCCCCGCTTTAAAGAGGAAGTGACCCTGATGGGTGTTGCTTCCCTGCAAAGGTAAAGCATAATGGGCAATGTATGCATCACATAGTAGCCCATTATGTGTCACTTACCTGCAGTAGAAACTTGCGATGTCCCCATCTTCCTCGCTAGTAGCGAGCGTCCATCTTCACCCCTCTTCTTCCGGTCTCTGTGACTGCCTGGAGTTGCGTGACGTCACTCATGCGCATGCATGCCGGAACCGCCTTTAATGGCATGACCCCATTCACAAAACGGCACGCTCAGTGCGCATGCCCTGTAGACATCAGTACAACCGGTAAGCCTTAAAGGTGTTGTAAAGGTAAAAAAAAATCGCTAAATAGCTTCCTTTACCTTAGCGCAGTCCTCCTTCACTTACCTCATCCTTCCAATGTCCTTGTTTCTTCTGAGAAATCCTCACTTCCTGTTCTTCTGTCTGTAACTCCACACCGTAATGCAAGGCTTTCTCCCTGGTGTGGAGTGTCGTGCTCGCCCCCTCCCTTGGACTACCGGAGAGTCAGGACACCTACTAACACACAGCTCCCTTCTCTATCTGCAACGTAGAGAGCTTCCTGACTCAACTGTAGTCCAAGGGAGGGGGCGAGCACGACACTCCACACCAGGGAGAAAGCCTCGCATCACTGTGTGGAGTTACAGACAGAAGAACAGGAAGTGAGGATTTCTCAGAAGAAATAAGGACATTGGAAGGATGAGGTAAGTGAAGAAGGACTGCACTAAGGTAAAGGAAGCTATTTAGGGAAACATTTTTACCTTTTACAACCCCTGTAATCTAGGTTCACCTGTAGGAGGTAAAAGTGGTCTGTAAGGGGTTACACGCCCTGTAATCTAGGTTCACCTGTAGGGGGTAGAAGTGGTCTGTAAGGGGTTACACGCCCTGTAATCTAGGTTCACCTGTAGGGGGTATAAGTGGTCTGTAAGGGGTTACACGCCCTGTAATCTAGGTTCACCTGTAGGGGGTATAAGTGGTCTGTAAGGGGTTACACACCCTGTAATCTAGGTTCACCTGTAGGGGGTAGAAGTGGTCTGTAAGGGGTTACACGCCCTTTAAGGGAACAAGCTGCACTGCAGATTTAGCAGTTAGACGGGTGAGACAAACCATTTACTGCTGGCAGGACTCCTATTAATGTATGTAAAACATTTATCCCAAAAGGAAAACATAACGATTGCCAGAGCTTTTTTTCTCAAAAAATAGGTGCAGGAACTCAACCACGACCCATTCAGATTTCACAAACAGTAGAAGGGTCTTAAAGGGGCATTAAATACCAGAATTGCATTACATACAGAGTGCAGAGTTCAGGGGGTTACAAAGCAGTCACTTGTAAACACAGAAACCAGACTTCTGTGTTCACAAGTGATTGTGGTGAGCGGGCACCAAAGGGTCTGAGCCAAAGGTGGTGGAACTGAGTTCCCCCAAGTTCCCCCAGAAAAAAAGCCCTGACGATTGCTGTAGCGGTTTGTGTATCTAAACATCCAACTTCCCCCAGACTGACAACGCTGCTGTGCAAAGGTTGCTCCTTCCTCCAGAAGAGGGGCGCTCCAATACAGGAGATGTGTTACTGGCTAGATCAGCAGGTGAAAGCAGAGGGGAAAATAAAACTAATGCAAGCCACCACATCTATGTCCCTTCTGTAGGTCAGCCCTGTATTGCAGATCGTCCCTCACCATCCATGTTCTGCAGAATATTCCACCCGTCTGCGGGGACCGCACAGGACGCTCTGCAGAAAATCCCTCCCCCGCCTACTATGGTATAATATATATATTATATACAAGTATTATGTGTTCATGTGCACTTTTTTTTCTTTTTTGACAATGAAATGTAATTTATTTGGCAATTTTAACCACTTCAAAACCTTTCTGACATTTGTTGTTGACAAGTTAAAATCCGTATTTTTTGCTAGAAAAGTATTTAGAACCCCCAAACATTTTATTTATTTATATATATATATATATATATATATTATATATATATATATATATATAAAATATATTATTTTAGCAGAGACCCTATAGAATAAAATGGTGGGTGTTGCAATTTTGAAAGTCACACAGTATTTGCGCAGCAGTTTTTCAAACACAATTTATTTAAAAACAAAACTTTTATGAATAAAAAAAAAAAAACACCAGTAAAGTTAACCCAGTTTGTTTTGTATAATGTGAAAGATGATGTTACACCGAGTAAATAGATACCCAACGTGTCACGCTTTAAAATTGCGCCCCGCTCATGGAATGGCAACAAATCACAATACTTAAAAATCTCCATAGGCCAAGCTTTTTAACGATTTCCAATTTAGAGGTACAAAGGAGATCTTTTTCTGGAATTATTTCTCTCGCTCTAACGATCGCGGCGACACCTCACATGTTTACATTTGTAGGCGCGACTTGTGTATGTGTTTACTTTGGCACACGGGGACGGTAGTGCTTTAAAAAAATATATATTCTTTTTTTTCTTATTTATTTCATTTATGTTTTTAGTTTTACGCTGTCCCTTTAAAAAAAAAAAAAATCTGATCACTTTTATTGCTGTGAGAAGGAATGTAAACATCCCATGTGACAGTAATAGGAGGTGACAGGTCCTCTTTATGGAGAATCTGGGGTCTATAATGAATGTAAACATCCCATGTGACAGTAATAGGAGGTGACAGGTCCTCTTTATGGAGAATCTGGGGTCTATAATGAATGTAAACATCCCATGTGACAGTAATAGGAGGTAACAGGTCCTCTTTATGGAGAATCTGGGGTCTATAATGAATGTAAACATCCCATGTGACAGTAATAGGAGGTAACAGGTCCTCTTTATGGAGAATCTGGGGTCTATAATGAATGTAAAAATCCCATGTGACAGTAATAGGAGGTAACAGGTCCTCTTTATGGAGAATCTGGGGTCTATAATGAATGTAAACATCCCATGTGACAGTAATAGGAGGTAACAGGTCCTCTTTATGGAGAGATCTGGGGTCTAAAAGATCCCAACCCCCTCCTCTGCACTTCAAAGTATTCAAAAACGACTGAAGCCGATTCCGGCATTGATTCGGGTCTTCTTGCCAGCCAGCTGGTCGCTCGGGTCTACCGGTGGGACGGGACACCCCCGGCGGAGTGGCGGTAGGAGAGGGGAGGACATCCCTTCCCGCTGCTTGTGATAACAGCCGAGCGAAAACGGTGCCGGGGTGCAGGGGCGGATCTAGGGGGGACAACAGGGCAATTGCCCCCCCCCCTGAAAATACCACACTGACATGTTGTCACTTGCTCTGCCTCTCTCTCTCGGGGTGATGCCCCTGGCTGCAGGCTCCACCCTCCGGTATAACCACCTCCCCAAAGTGACATGGCGGCAAGTGGTGAAACGCTACATTACAGAGATGTCCCCTTCAGGGTTAGTTCCCCCTCCCCCTGCATGTTTTTGGGACATTTTTAATGTTTCACTTTAAGCATTTTAACCACTTGACCTACGGAAGGATTTACCCTCCCCTTAATGACCAGGCCAAATTTTTTTCCTATACGGCACTGCGTTGCTTTAACTGACGATCCCGCGGTCGTGCGACGCTGTACCCAAATAAAATTGATGTCCTTTTTTCCCCACAAATAGAGATTTGTTTTTGTTGGTATTCGATCACCTCTGCGCTCTTTTTGTGCTATAAACAAAAAAAAAAGACAAACATTTTGAAACAAAAAAACAAAAACAAAATTTTTTTACTTTCTGCTATAAAACATCCAATAAAAAATAAAATTGAAATCAAATTTCTTCATCAGTTTAGCCCGATACGTATCCTGCTACAGGTTTATCTGATACAGTGTCTACTGTATTGATTGGTTTGTGCAAAAGTTCTTTTTACTATTTTACTATTGACTTATAGCGGCACTGCAAAATCGCGGTTGGACAATCTGACACTAACTGACACTTTTTGGGAACCAGTGACATCAGTGCTGAAAATATGCACTGTCACTGGACTAATGACACTGCCTGGGACGGGGTTAACATCAGGGGGCAATCAAAGACTTAATGGTGTGCCTAACTGGTGTTTTCTTCCTGTGGGGGGGAGGGGCTTTTACTAGTAGAAGGCATTGATTGGTGCACCCGCTTTGCAGGACCACGGGATTACTACAGAACAAGGATCTGCCTTGTTTACATTGGCGGATCACCGTTTTGGCTCTCTGTCTAATAATCGGCGGGTGCCGGCGGACGTTGAATCCGTGGTACCTTCAGATCAGCTCCCGCTGTGTAGAATCGCGCATTGTGCGTCCCCAGACCCGGAACGCAGGATCACTTACTAGGTACGTGATCCTGCGCAGGAGAGCCGCCTTGCTGCTGCCGTAAAGGTAAATTATATGGTGGGCAAGCGGTTAAAAAAAATCCCTGCTCCTGGCCTTGCCCATCCCCCTTGTGCTATTTTTGACACCCCATTGCCTATTAGCCCAATTTTTTTTTTTATATATATTTTCCAGATTTGCCTCCCATTGATTTTGGGTTCGGCATAAAAATTCTTTGAAAGTTGTGCTCTAATCAAACCCGGGGCAGTTGATTGGCTGATCACCGATGACCAGGCTCTGGGATATCAGGGGGCCACCTCTCCCATTTACTGCCCGCCCCCCAATATCTTCACCCCTCCATCCAACAACCATACCCCAGCATGGAGGGGCTCGGTGAAGGTGGCGGTGAAGGTGTGGAGGTGTCGGATCGGGTCGCACAGATCATAAAAGGAGATCTGCCCGGCCTCATAATCCAGGTAGACCCGGACTGTACGGCCGGTGATATCGCACGGTAATTGGATCTCTTTCCCGTTATGAGTGACCACATACTGGTTCTCGTGTCTTAGCAAACCCCAGGACCGATGGTTATTCCCAATCCGGGACCGCGCCCACCCGGCCCTCTCTATACTGGGGTAACACATCCCGACTATCCAGTGCTCCGATTTACCGACATCCACTTCCCAATAATGTCTCCCCGAGGAAAATCTCCGACGGCTCAACACCTGAGCGCGATTCTGGAATCTGTCCGGTGCCACCGGCCGTTCCCGCTTTATATCCAACCACGACACGGCCTTCATATCGTCTGATAGGAGCAGATTGCTGTGAGCCGTGTTCTCGTCCAATAGCAGGTCTGCCGCCTCCTGTATATTGAAGCATACATGTTCCATGGTTGTCAGTTCGGAGAGCCCCATGTATAATGTGTGGAGGATCCTGGCCACATCCAGATCCCCTCCATCATGGAGGATCTGATTATCATCTCCATCCTCAGCATCATAGATGTCCCCCGTGTCTGATTCCTGGAGGAGGGTCAGGGGGTCCGTCACGTTACACAGCTCCTCGATGTGACGCATCCTCCTGGACAGCTCCTCCTTCTTTATTTCCAGCTTTTGGATCTGATCAGACAATGATACCGAGACCCGCTGTGCCTGATCAACGATCCCATCCAGGACCTTCTTCTCCAGGTCCTCCAGACGTCTCCTGAGGTCCTGAAATAGGACGTCGACTCTCTCTGTCACATCATATGCCTTGTTTTCTGCATTCCTCCTGTGTTCCTCCAGACTACGGACCCTTTCCTCCATCTCCTCCCTCTTTGTGGTCAGTGACTGTAGAAGATTTCGGAGTTCCTGTTTCTCCTTCATAGAGGCCTCACCCAGAGTCTCCACCTGGTGACCCCGGTGTTCTCCGGCCAAACTGCAGCCCACACAGATACAGGCGGCATCCACGATGCAATAATATTCTAGAACCTTCCTATGAATAAGGCATTTCCTCTTCTCCAGGGAAGTGGTTGGGTCACATAAGACGTGTTCTGGTGACTTGCTGTGGACTCTCAGGTGGTCCTCACAGATGTAAGACTCACACAGCAGACAGGACTTCACAGCCGATGCGGGAAAGTCAATGCAATAAGTACAGCCGTTCCCACTCACCGCCTGACCTGGCTGCGCAGGCTGGAAGGTCTCTGCGATGCTCCGCAATGTTATGTTCCTTTGCAGTGCAGGCCGCTCCTGGAACCCTTCTCTACAAACAGGACAGGAGTACCGTCCGGACCCCTCCTGTGCATCCAGCGCATGATCTATGCAGAGCCGGCAGAAGCTGTGTCCACATCTCAGATTTACAGGATCCGTATAAATGTTCAGACAGACGGAACATTCCAGCTCTGCACTCAGAGCAGCAGACGCCATCGCTGGCCGAGGAAGAGAGAAACGAAAGTGAAACTTTCACACGTCTGACTAATAAGATCAGATTTCCACGACTCGGCTCAGGGAGTGGCTGGATTGGTGGCTTCTCTTCCAGCTACAGGAAGCTTGGAGCTCACACTGAGGAACGCAGAGAACAAACCCTCAACTCACACACCATCCGAAATACACCAAAACACCCCCTGAAATACACCAAAACACCCTCCGAAATACACCAAGACACCCTCCGAAATACACCAAGACACCCTCAGAAATACACCAAAACACCCCCTGAAATACACCAAAACACTCTCCGAAATCCACCAAAACACCCCCTGAAATCCACCAAAACACCCCCTGAAATACACCAAAACACCCCCTGAAATACACCAAAACACCCTCCCAAATACACCAAGACACCCTCCCAAATACACCCTCCGAAATATACCAAGACACCCTCCGAAATACACTAAAAGACCCTCCGAAATACACCAAAACACCCCCTGAAATACACCGACACCCTCCGAAATACACCAAGACACCCTCCGAAATACACCAAGACACCCTCCCAAATACACAAAGACACCCTCCGAAATACACCAAGACACCCTCCGAAATACACCAAGACACCCTCCGAAATACACCAAGACACCCTCCGAAATACACCAAGACACCCTCCGAAATACACTAAAAGACCCTACGAAATACACCAAGACACCGGGGTAGATTCACATAGAGATCCGACGGTGTATCTACTGATACACCGTCGGATCTGTGAGATCCGACGCTCGGATCTATGCGGCTGATTCTTCGAATCAGGTTCCGCATAGATCTCCCTTAGAGCCGACTGGTGTAAGTGAGTTACACTGTCGGCTCTTAGGCTGCATTCTCGCGCTGTCCGCTAGGTGGCGCTTCTTTTTCCTACGCGACGAATATGCAAATGAGGAGAACCGCCGATTCAGAACCGAACTCCCGGCCGTCGCTTTTTTTTTTACGTTGTTTGCGTTCGACTTCTTCCGGCAGATCGTTACCCCTGCTATATGCGGGGTTAGTGCGGCGGATCCTATGTTAAGTATGGCCGTCGTTCCCGCGTCGAATTTTGAATTTTTTACGTCGTTTACGTAAGTCGTTCGGGAATACGGCCATACGTTAATAGCGTTAACGACGAACACAATGACGTCCTTGCGACGTCATTTAAAGCAATGCACGCTGGGAAATTTCGCCGGCGGCGCATGCGCAGTACGATCGGCGCGGGGACGCGCGCGATTTAAATAGTAAACTCCCCCTAGCCGCGGAATTTGCATTCCGCCGGGGGATTTACGATCCGCCAGGGCTACTTACGAGGCAAGTGCTTAATGAATACAGCACTTGCCTCAAAAACTGGCGCAGGCGGATCGTAAAAAAGATAGATCACGCGGATCAAAAGATCCGCTGATCTACATGAATCTACCCCACGCTCCGCAATACACCAAGACACCCTCCGAAATACACCAAGACACCCTCCGAAATACACTAAAAGACCCTCCAAAATACACCAAGACACCCTCCGAAATACACCAAGACACCCTCCGAAATACACCAAGGACACCCTCCGAAATACACCAAAACACCCTCCGAAATACACCAAGACACCCTCCGAAATACACGAAAACACCCCCTGAAATACACCAAAACACCCCCTGAAATACACCAAGACACCCTCCGAAATACACCAAGACACCCTCCGAAATACACCAAAACACCCCCTGAAATACACCAAGACACCCTCCGAAATTCACCAAAACACCCCCTGAAATATACCACGACACCCTCCGAAATACACCAAGACACCCTCCGAAATACACCAAAACACCCCCTGAAATACACCAAAACACCCCCTGAAATACACCAAAACACCCTCCGAAATACACCAAAACACCCTCCGAAATACACCAAAACACCCCCTGAAATACACCAAAACACACCCCTGAAATACACCAAAACACCCCCTGAAATACACCAAAACACCCTCCCAAATACACCAAGACACCCTCCGAAATACACCAAGACACCCTCCCAAATACACCAAGACACCCTCCCAAATATACCAAGACACCCTCCCAAATACACTAAAAGACCCTCCGAAATACACCAAGACACCCTCCGAAATACACCAAAACACCCTCCGAAATACACCAAGACACCCTCCGAAATACACCAAGACACCCTCCGAAATACACCAAGACACCCTCCGAAATACACCAAAACACCCCCTGAAATACACCAAAAGACCCTCCGAAATACACTAAAAGACCCTCCGAAATACACCAAGACACCCTCCGAAATACACCAAGACACCCTCCGAAATACACCAAGACACCCTCCGAAATACACCAAGACACCCTCCGAAATACACTAAAAGACCCTCCGAAATACACCAAGACACCGGGGTAGATTCACATAGAGATCCGACGGTGTATCTACTGATACACCGTCGGATCTGTGAGATCCGACGCTCGGATCTATGCGGCTGATTCTTCGAATCAGGTTCCGCATAGATCTCCCTTAGAGCCGACTGGTGTAAGTGAGTTACACTGTCGGCTCTTAGGCTGCATTCTCCCGCCGTCCGCTAGGTGGCGCTTCTTTTTCCTACGCGACGAATATGCAAATGAGGAGAACCGCCGATTCAGAACCGAACTCCCGGCCGTCGCTTTTTTTTTTACGTTGTTTGCGTTCGACTTCTTCCGGCAGATCGTTACCCCTGCTATATGCGGGGTTAGTGCGGCGGATCCTATGTTAAGTATGGCCGTCGTTCCCGCGTCGAATTTTGAATTTTTTACGTCGTTTACGTAAGTCGTTCGGGAATACGGCCATACGTTAATAGCGTTAACGACGAACACAATGACGTCCTTGCGACGTCATTTAAAGCAATGCACGCTGGGAAATTTCGCCGGCGGCGCATGCGCAGTACGATCGGCGCGGGGACGCGCGCGATTTAAATAGTAAACTCCCCCTAGCCGCGGAATTTGCATTCCGCCGGGGGATTTACGATCCGCCAGGGCTACTTACGAGGCAAGTGCTTAATGAATACAGCACTTGCCTCAAAAACTGGCGCAGGCGGATCGTAAAAAAGATAGATCACGCGGATCAAAAGATCCGCTGATCTACATGAATCTACCCCACGCTCCGCAATACACCAAGACACCCTCCGAAATACACCAAGACACCCTCCGAAATACACTAAAAGACCCTCCAAAATACACCAAGACACCCTCCGAAATACACCAAGACACCCTCCGAAATACACCAAGACACCCTCCGAAATACACCAAGACACCCTCCGAAATACACGAAAACACCCCCTGAAATACACCAAAACACCCCCTGAAATACACCAAGACACCCTCCGAAATACACCAAGACACCCTCCGAAATACACCAAAACACCCCCTGAAATACACCAAGACACCCTCCGAAATTCACCAAAACACCCCCTGAAATATACCAAGACACCCTCCGAAATACACCAAGACACCCTCCGAAATACACCAAAACACCCCCTGAAATACACCAAAACACCCCCTGAAATACACCAAAACACCCTCCGAAATACACCAAAACACCCTCCGAAATACACCAAAACACCCCCTGAAATACACCAAAACACCCCCTGAAATACACCAAAACACCCCCTGAAATACACCAAAACACCCTCCCAAATACACCAAGACACCCTCCGAAATACACCAAGACACCCTCCCAAATACACCAAGACACCCTCCCAAATATACCAAGACACCCTCCCAAATACACTAAAAGACCCTCCGAAATACACCAAGACACCCTCCGAAATACACCAAGACACCCTCCGAAATACACCAAGACACCCTCCGAAATACACCAAGACACCCTCCGAAATACACCAAAACACCCCCTGAAATACACCAAAAGACCCTCCGAAATACACTAAAAGACCCTCCGAAATACACCAAGACACCCTCCGAAATACACCAAGACACCCTCCGAAATACACTAAAAGACCCTCCGAAATACACCAAGACACCGGGGTAGATTCACATAGAGATCCGACGGTGTATCTACTGATACACCGTCGGATCTGTGAGATCCGACGCTCAGATCTATGCGGCTGATTCTTCGAATCAGGTTCCGCATAGATCTCCCTTAGAGCCGACTGGTGTAAGTGAGTTACACTGTCGGCTCTTAGGCTGCATTCTCCCGCCGTCCGCTAGGTGGCGCTTCTTTTTCCTACGCGACGAATATGCAAATGAGGAGAACCGCCGATTCAGAACCGAACTCCCGGCCGTCGCTTTTTTTTTTACGTCGTTTGCGTTCGGCTTCTTCCGGCGGATCGTTACCCCTGCTATATGCGGGGTTAGTGCGGCGGATCCTATGTTAAGTATGGCCGTCGTTCCCGCGTCGAATTTTGAATTTTTTACGTCGTTTACGTAAGTCGTTCGGGAATACGGCCATACGTTAATAGAGTTAACGACGAACACAATGACGTCCTAGCGACGTCATTTAAAGCAATGCACGCTGGGAAATTTCGCCGGCGGCGCATGCGCAGTACGATCGGCGCGGGGACGCGCGCGATTTAAATAGTAAACTCCCCCTAGCCGCGGAATTTGCATTCCGCCGGGGGATTTACGATCCGCCAGGGCTACTTACGAGGCAAGTGCTTAATGAATACAGCACTTGCCTCAAAAACTGGCGCAGGCGGATCGTAAAAAAGATAGATCACGCGGATCAAAAGATCCGCTGATCTACATGAATCTACCCCACCCTCCGCAATACACCAAGACACCCTCCGAAATACACCAAGACACCCTACACCAAGACACCCCGAAATACACTAAAAGACCCTCCAAAATACACCAAGACACCCTCCGAAATACACCAAGACACCCTACACCAAACACCCCCGAAATACACCAAGACACCCTCCGAAATACACCAAGACACCCTCCTACACCAAAAACCCTCCGAAATACACCAAAACACCCTCCTAAAAGACCCTCCGAAATACACCAAGACACCCTCCGAAATACACCAAAACACCCTCCGAAATACACCAAAACACCCTACACCAAACACCCCCGAAATACACTAAAAGACCCTCCGAAATACACCAAACACCCTCCGAAATACACCAAGACACCCTCCGAAATACACCAAAACACCCTCCGAAATACACCAAAACACCCCTGAAATACACCAAACACACCCCCTGAAATACACCAAGACACCCTCCGAAATACACCAAGACACCCTCACCAAAACACCCCCTGAAATATACGAAGACACCCTCCGAAATACACCAAGACACCCTACACCAAAACACCCCCGAAATACACCAAGACACCCTCCGAAATACAACAAGACACCCTCCGAAATACACCAAGACACCCTCCGAAATACACCAAGACACCCTCCGAAATACACTGGTGTAAGTGAGTTACACTGTCGGCTCTTAGATTCTCCCGCCGTCCGCACCCTCCGAAATGAGGAGAACCGCCGACACCACTCCCGGCCGTCGCTTTTTTTTTTACGTCGTTTGCGTTCGGCTTCTTCCGGCGGACACCCCCTGAAATATGGCCGTCGTTCCCGCGTCGAATTTTGAATTTTTTACCAAGACACGTTAATAGAGTTAACCCCTGAAATACACCATTTCGCCGGCGGCGCAAACACCCCCTGAAATACACCAAAACACCCCCTGAAATACACCAAAACGCGGACACCCCTGAAATACACCAAAACACCCTCCGAAATACACCAAAACACCCTCCGAAATACACCAAAACACCCTCCGAAATACACCAAAACACCCTACACCAAAACACCCCCGAAATACACCAAAGACACCCTCCTACACCAAGAAATACACCAAAACTAAAAGACCCTACACCAAGACACCCCCAAATACACCCTCCGAAATACACCAAGACACCCTACACCAAAACACCCCCGAAATACACCAAAAACCCTCCGACACCCACCCGAAATACACCAAGACACCCTACACCAAGACACCCCCGAAATACACTAAAAGACCCTCCGAAATACACCAAGACACCCTCCGAAATACACCAAGACACCCTCCGAAATACACCAAGACACCCTCCGAAATACACCAAAACACCCCCTGAAATACACCTGAAATAAAAGAAATACACCAAAACACCCTACACCAAAACACCCCCGAAATACACCAAAACACCCTCCCAAATACACCAAGACACCCTCCGAAATACACCAAGACACCCTCCGAAATACACCAAGACACCCTCCGAAATACACTAAAAGACCCTCCGAAATACACCAAGACACCCTCCGAAATACACCAAGACACCCTCCGAAATACACCAAGACACCCTCCGAAATACACCAAGACACCCTACACCAAGACACCCCCGAAATACACCAAGAAATACACCAAAACACCCTACACCAAAAACACCCCGAAATACACCAAAACACCCCCCGAAATACACCAAAACACCAAAACACCCCCTGAAATACACCAAAACACCCCCTGAAATACACCAAAACACCCTCCCAAATACACCAAGACACCCTCCGAAATACACCAAGACACCCACCCAAATACACCAAGACACCCTCCCAAATACACCAAAAAGACACCCTCCCAAATACACTAAAAGACCCTCCGAAATACACCAAGACACCCTCCGAAATACACCAAGACACCCTCCGAAATACACCAAGACACCCTCCGAAATACACCAAGACACCCTCCGAAATACACCAAGACACCCTCCGAAATACACCAAGAAATACACTAAAAGACCCTACACCAAGACACCCCAAATACACCAAGACACTAAAAGACCCTCCGAAATACACCCTCCGAAATACACCAAGACACCCTCCGAAATACACCAACCCCCCGAAATACACCAAAACACCCTACACCAAAACACCCCCGAAATACACCAAAACACCCTCCCCAAAACACCCTCCGAAATACACCAAAACACCCTCCGACACCCTCCCAAATACTAAAAGACTAAAAGACCCTCCGAAATACACCAAGACACCCTCCGAAATACACCAACCCTCCGAAATACACACACCCTCCGAAATACACCAAGACACCCTCCGAAATACACCAAAACTAAAAGACCCTCCGAAATACACCAAAAGACCCTCCGAAATACACCAAGACACCCTCCGAAATACACCAAGAAATACACCAAAACACCCTCCGAAATACACTAAAAGACCCTCCGAAATACACCAAGACACCCTCCGAAATACACCAAGACACCCTCCGAAATACACCAACCCTCCGAAATACACACCCTCCGAAATACACCAAGACACCCTCCGAAATACACCAAGACACGAAATACCTAAAAGACCCCCAAATACACCAAGACACTAAAAGACCCTCCGAAATACACCCTCCGAAATACACCAAGACACCCTCCGAAATACACCAAGACACCCTCCGAAATACACCAAAACACCCTCCGAAATACACCAAAACACCCTCCGAAATACACTAAAAGACCCTCCGAAATACACCAAGACACCCTCCGAAATACACCAAGACACCCTCCGAAATACACCAAGACACCCTCCGAAATACACCAAAACACCCTCCGAAATACACCAAAAGACCCTCCGAAATACACCAAGACACCCTCCGAAATACACCAAGACACCCTCCGAAATACACTAAAAGACCCTCCGAAATACACCAAGACACCCTCCGAAATACACCAAGACACCCTCCGAAATACACCAAGACACCCTCCGAAATACACCAAGACACCCTCCGAAATACACCAAGACACCCTCAGAAATACACCAAGACACCCTCCGAAATACACCAAAACACCCCCTGAAATACACCAAGACACCCTCCGAAATTCACCAAAACACCCCCTGAAATATACCAAGACACCCTCCGAAATACACCAAGACACCCTCCGAAATACACCAAAACACCCCCTGAAATACACCAAAACACCCCCTGAAATACACCAAAACACCCCCTGAAATACACCAAAACACCCCCTGAAATACACCAAAACACCCCTGAAATACACCAAAACACCCTCCGAAATACACCAAAACACCCTCCGAAATACACCAAAACACCCCCCGAAATACACCAAAACACCCCCCGAAATACACCAAAACACCCCCTGAAATACACCAAAACACCCCCTGAAATACACCAAGACACCCTCCGAAATACACCAAGACACCCACCCAAATACACCAAGACACCCTCCCAAATACACCAAGACACCCTCCCAAATACACTAAAAGACCCTCCGAAATACACCAAGACACCCTCCGAAATACACCAAGACACCCTCCGAAATACACCAAGACACCCTCCGAAATACACCAAAACACCCTCCGAAATACACTAAAAGACCCTCCGAAATACACCAAGACACCCTCCGAAATACACCAAGACACCCTCCGAAATACACTAAAAGACGCTCCGAAATACACCAAGACACCCTCCGAAATACACCAAGACACCCTCCGAAATACACCAAGACACCCTACACCAAGACACCCGAAATACACCAAGACACCCTCCAAAATACACACCCTCCGAAATACACCAACCCTCCGAAATACACCAAAACACCCTCCACCCTCCGAAATACACCAAAACACCTGAAATAAAAAACCCTCCGACACCCTCCCAAAATACACCAAAACACCCTCCGAAATACACCAAAACACCCCCTGAAATACACCAAGAAATACACCAAAACACCCTCCGAAATACACCAAAACACCCTCTGAAATATACCAAGACACCCTCCCAAATACACCAAGACACCCTCCCAAATACACCAAGACACCCTCCCAAATACACTAAAAGACCCTCCGAAATACACCAAGACACCCTCCGAAATACACCAAGACACCCTCCGAAATACACCAAGAAATACACCAAAACACCCTCCGAAATACACCAAAACACCCCCTGAAATACACCAAGACGAAATACACCCTCCGAAATACACCAAGACACCCTCCGAAATACACCAAGACACCCTCCGAAATACACCAAAACACCCTCCGAAATACACCCTCCTACACCAAAAAGACCCTCCGAAATACACCAAGACACCCTACACCAAAACACCCCCGAAATACACCAAGACACCCTCCGAAATACACCAAGACACCCTCCGAAATACACCAAGACACCCCCTACCAAGAAATACACCAAAAGACCCTCCGAAATACACCAAGACACCCTCCGAAATACACCAAGAAATTCACCAAAACACCCTACACCAAAACACCCCGAAATACACCAAGACACCCTCCGAAATACACCAAAACACCCTCCGAAATACACCCCTCCTAAGACACCCTCCGAAATACACCAAGACACCCTCCGAAATACACTAAAAGACGCTCCGAAATACACCAAGACACCCTCCGAAATACACCAAGACACCCTCAGAAATACACCAAGAAATACACCAAAAACACCCTACACCAAAACACCCCCGAAATACACCAAACACCCTACACCAAAACACCCTCCGAAATACACCCTCCGAAATACACCAAGACACCCTACACCAAGACACCCCGAAATACACCAAAACACCCCCTCCGAAATACACCAAAACACCAAAACACCCCCTGAAATACACCAAAACACCAAACACTGAAATACACAAAACCCTGAAATACACCAAGAAATACACCAAAACACCCTCCGAAATACACCAAAACACCCTACACCAAAACACCCCCGAAATACCCAAAAACACACCCTCCGAAATACAAAGACACCCTCCGAAATACACCAAGACACCCTCCGAAATACACTAAAAGACGCTACCGCCCCGAAATACACCAAGACACCCTCCGAAATACACCAAGACACCCTCCGAAATACACCAAGACACCCTCAGAAATACACCAAGACACCCTCCGAAATACACCAAAACACCCCCTGAAATACACCAAGACACCCTCCGAAATTCACCAAAACACCCCCTGAAATATACCAAGACACCCTCCGAAATACACCAAGACACCCTCCGAAATACACCAAAACACCCCCTGAAATACACCAAAACACCCCCTGAAATACACCAAAACACCCCTGAAATACACCAAAACACCCCCTGAAATACACCAAAACACCCTCCGAAATACACCAAAACACCCTCCGAAATACACCAAAACACCCTCCGAAATACACCAAAACACCCTCCGAAATACACCAAAACACCCCCTGAAATACACCAAAACACCATCCCAAATACAGCAAGACACCCTCCGAAATACACCAAGACACCCACCCAAATACACCAAGACACCCTCCCAAATACACTAAAAGACCCTCCGAAATACACCAAGACACCCTCCGAAATACACCAAGACACCCTCCGAAATACACCAAGACACCCTCCGAAATACACCAAGACACCCTCCGAAATACACCAAAACACCCCCTGAAATACACCAAAAGACCCTCCGAAATACACCAAGACACCCTCCGAAATACACCAAGACACCCTCCGAAATACACCAAGACACCCTCCGAAATACACCAAAACACCCTCCGAAATACACCAAGACACCCTCCGAAATACACCAAGACACCCTCCGAAATACACCAAGACACCCTCCGAAATACACCAAGACACCCTCCGAAATACACCAAACACCCTCCGAAATACACCAAGACACCCTCCGAAATACACCCTCCTAAGACCCTCCGAAATACACCGCTCCGAAATACACCAAGACACCCTCCGAAATACACCAAGAAATACACCAAAACACCCTCCGAAATACACCAAGAAATACACCAAAACACCCTCCGAAATACACCAAGACACCCTCCGAAATACACAACACAAAATACACCAAAGACACCCTCCGAAATACACCAAAACACCACGACCAAAACACTGAAACACACCAAAACACCCTCCACAACCCCAAAACATAAAACACCCACCAAAATACACAAAACACCCTCCGAAATACACCAAGACACCCTCCGAAAAACTCAATACACCAAGACACCCTCCGAAATACACCAAAACACCCCCTGAAATATACCAAGACACCCTCCGAAATACACCAAGACACCCTCCGAAATACACGAAAACACCCCCTGAAATATACCAAGACACCCTCTGAAATATACCAAGACACCCTCCCAAATACACCAAGACACCCTCCCAAATATACCAAGACACCCTCCCAAATACACTAAAAGACCCTCCGAAATACACCAAGACACCCTCCGAAATACACCAAGACACCCTCCGAAATACACCAAGACACCCTCCGAAATACACTAAAAGACCCTCCAAAATACACCAAGACACCCTCCGAAATACACCAAAACACCCTCCGAAATACACCAAGACACCCTCCGAAATACGCGAAAACACCCCCTGAAACACACCAAAACACCCCCTGAAATACACCAAGACACCCTCAGAACCCCTCAAAATACACCAAGACACCCTCCGAAATACACCAAAACACCCCTGAAATACACCAAGACACCCTCCGAAATTCACCAAAACACCCCTGAAATATACCAAGACACCCTCCGAAATACACCAAGACACCCTCCGAAATACACCAAAACACTGAAATACAAAACACCCCCTGAAATACACCAAAACACCCCCTGAAATACACCCAAACACCAAAACACCCCCTGAAATACACCAAAACACCCTACACCAAACACCCCCCGAAATACACCAAGACACGAAATACAAAACACCCTACACCAAAACACCCCCGAAATACACCAAAACACCCTCCGAAATACACCAAGACACACCGAAATACAAAACACCCCCGAAATACACCAAAACACCCCCGAAATACACCACCCTCCGAAAACACCCCTGAAATACACCAAAACACCCCTGAAATACACCAAGACACCAAAACTAAAAGACCCTACACCAAGACACCCCCAAATACACCAAGACACCCTCCGAAATACACCAAGACACCCACCCAAATACACCAAGACACCCTACACCAAAACACCCCCAAATACACCAAGACACCCTACACCAAACACCCCCAAATACACTAAAAGACCCTCCGAAATACACCAAGACACCCTCCGAAATACACCAAGACACCCTCCGAAATACACCAAGACACCCTCCGAAATACACCAAGACACCCTCCGAAATACACCAAGACACCCTCCGAAATACACCAAGACACCCTCCCAAATACACTAAAAGACCCTCCGAAATACACCAAGACACCCTCCGAAATACACCAAGACACCCTCCGAAATACACCAAGACACCCTCCGAAATACACCAAGACACCCTCCGAAATACACCAAGACACCCTCCGAAATACACCAAAACACCCTAACACCAAACAACCCCCGAAATACACCAAAACACCCTCCGAAATACACTAAAAGACCCTCCGAAATACACCAAGACACCCTCCGAAATACACCAAGACACCCTCCGAAATACACCAAGACACCCTCCGAAATACACCAAAACACCCCCTGAAATACACCAAAAGACCCTCCGAAATACACCAAGACACCCTCCGAAATACACCAAGACACCCTCCGAAATACACCAAAACACCCTCCGAAATACACTAAAAGACCCTCCGAAATACACCAAGACACCCTCCGAAATACACCAAGACACCCTCAGAAATACACCAAGACACCCTCCGAAATACACCAAAACACCCCCTGAAATACACCAAGACACCCTCCGAAATTCACCAAAACACCCCCTGAAATATACCAAGACACCCTCCGAAATACACCAAGACACCCTCCGAAATACACCAAAACACCCCCTGAAATACACCAAAACACCCCCTGAAATACACCAAAACACCCCCTGAAATACACCAAAACACCCCCTGAAATACACCAAAACACCCTCCGAAATACACCAAAACACCCTCCGAAATACACCAAAACACCCTCCGAAATACACCAAAACACCCCCTGAAATACACCAAAACACCCTCCCAAATACAGCAAGACACCCTCCGAAATACACCAAGACACCCACCCAAATACACCAAGACACCCTCCCAAATACACTAAAAGACCCTCCGAAATACACCAAGACACCCTCCGAAATACACCAAGACACCCTCCGAAATACACCAAGACACCCTCCGAAATACACCAAGACACCCTCCGAAATACACCAAAACACCCCCTGAAATACACCAAAAGACCCTCCGAAATACACCAAGACACCCTCCGAAATACACCAAGACACCCTCCGAAATACACCAAGACACCCTCCGAAATACACCAAAACACCCTCCGAAATACACCAAGACACCCTCCGAAATACACCAAGACACCCTCCGAAATACACCAAGACACCCTCCGAAATACACCAAGACACCCTCCGAAATACACCAAGACACCCTCCGAAATACACTAAAAGACGCTCCGAAATACACCAAGACACCCTCCGAAATACACCAAGACACCCTCCGAAATACACCAAGACACCCTCCGAAATACACCAAGACACCCTCCGAAATACACCAAGACACCTCCGAAATACACCAAAACACCCTCCGAAATACACCAAAAACACCCACCAAAACACCTCCGAAATACACCAAAACACCCTCCGAAATACACCAAGACACCCTCCGAAATACACCAAGACACCCTCCGAAATACACCAAAACACCCCCTGAAATATACCAAGACACCCTCCGAAATACACCAAGACACCCCCTCGGAAATACACGAAAACACCCCCTGAAATATACCAAGACACCCTCTGAAATATACCAAGACACCCTCCCAAATACACCAAGACACCCTCCCAAATATACCAAGACACCCTCCCAAATACACTAAAAGACCCTCCGAAATACACCAAGACACCCTCCGAAATACACCAAGACACCCTCCGAAATACACCAAGACACCCTCCGAAATACACTAAAAGACCCTCCAAAATACACCAAGACACCCTCCGAAATACACCAAAACACCCTCCGAAATACACCAAGACACCCTCCGAAATACGCGAAAACACCCCCTGAAACACACCAAAACACCCCCTGAAATACACCAAGACACCCTCCGAAATTCACCAAAACACCCCCTGAAATATACGAAGACACCCTCCGAAATACACCAAGACACCCTCCGAAATACACCAAGACACCCTCAGAAATACACCAAGACACCCTCCGAAATACACCAAAACACCCCCTGAAATACACCAAGACACCCTCCGAAATTCACCAAAACACCCCCTGAAATATACCAAGACACCCTCCGAAATACACCAAGACACCCTCCGAAATACACCAAAACACCCCCTGAAATACACCAAAACACCCCCTGAAATACACCAAAACACCCCCTGAAATACACCAAAACACCCTCCGAAATACACCAAAACACCCTCCGAAATACACAAAACACCCCCCGAAATACACCAAAACACCCCCCGAAATACACCAAAACACCCCCTGAAATACACCAAAACACCCCCTGAAATACACCAAAACACCCTCCCAAATACACCAAGACACCCTCTGAAATACACCAAGACACCCACCCAAATACACCAAGACACCCTCCCAAATACACCAAGACACCCTCCCAAATACACTAAAAGACCCTCCGAAATACACCAAGACACCCTCCGAAATACACCAAGACACCCTCCGAAATACACCAAGACACCCTCCGAAATACACCAAAACACCCTCCGAAATACACTAAAAGACCCTCCGAAATACACCAAGACACCCTCCGAAATACACCAAGACACCCTCCCAAATACACTAAAAGACCCTCCGAAATACACCAAGACACCCTCCGAAATACACCAAGACACCCTCCGAAATACACCAAGACACCCTCCGAAATACACCAAGACACCCTCCGAAATACACCAAGACACCCTCCGAAATACACCAAGACACCCTCCGAAATACACCAAAACACCCTCCGAAATACACCAAAACACCCTCCGAAATACACTAAAAGACCCTCCGAAATACACCAAGACACCCTCCGAAATACACCAAGACACCCTCCGAAATACACCAAGACACCCTCCGAAATACACCAAAACACCCCCTGAAATACACCAAAAGACCCTCCGAAATACACCAAGACACCCTCCGAAATACACCAAGACACCCTCCGAAATACACCAAAACACCCTCCGAAATACACTAAAAGACCCTCCGAAATACACCAAGACACCCTCCGAAATACACCAAGACACCCTCAGAAATACACCAAGACACCCTCCGAAATACACCAAGACACCCTCAGAAATACACCAAGACACCCTCCGAAATACACCAAAACACCCCCTGAAATACACCAAGACACCCTCCGAAATTCACCAAAACACCCCCTGAAATATACCAAGACACCCTCCGAAATACACCAAGACACCCTCCGAAATACACCAAAACACCCCCTGAAATACACCAAAACACCCCCTGAAATACACCAAAACACCCCCTGAAATACACCAAAACACCCCCTGAAATACACCAAAACACCCTCCGAAATACACCAAAACACCCTCCGAAATACACCAAAACACCCTCCGAAATACACCAAAACACCCCCCGAAATACACCAAAACACCCCCTGAAATACACCAAAACACCCCCTGAAATACACCAAGACACCCTCCGAAATACACCAAGACACCCTCCCAAATACACTAAAAGACCCTCCGAAATACACCAAGACACCCTCCGAAATACACCAAGACACCCTCCGAAATACACCAAGACACCCTCCGAAATACACCAAAACACCCCCTGAAATACACCAAAAGACCCTCCGAAATACACCAAGACACCCTCCGAAATACACCAAGACACCCTCCGAAATACACCAAAACACCCTCCGAAATACTAAAAGACTAAAAGACCCTCAAGACACCCTCCGAAATACACCAAGACACCCTCCGAAATACACCAAGACACGAAATACACCAAGACACCCTCCGAAATACACTAAAAGACGCTCCGAAATACCCCAAGACACCCTCCGAAATACACCAAGACACCCTCCGAAATACACCAAGACACCTCCGAAATACACCAAAAAACCCTCCGAAATACACCAAAACACCCTCCGAAATACACCAAAACACCCCCTGAAATACAACAAGACACCCTCCGAAATACACCAAAACACCCCTGAAATACACCAAAACACCCTCCCAAATACAGCAAGACACCCTACACCGAAATACACTAAAAGACCCTCCGAAATACACCAAGACACCCTCCGAAATACACCAAGACACCCTCCCAAATACACTAAAAGACCCTCCGAAATACACCAAGACACCCTCCGAAATACACCAAGACACCCTCCGAAATACACCAAGACACCCTCCGAAATACACCAAAACACCCCCTGAAATACACCAAAAGACCCTCCGAAATACACCAAGACACCCTCCGAAATACACCAAGACACCCTCCGAAATACACCAAGACACCCTCCGAAATACACTAAAAGACCCTCCGAAATACACCAAGACACCCTCCGAAATACACCAAGACACCCTCCGAAATACACCAAGACACCCTCCGAAATACACCAAGACACCCTCCGAAATACACCAAGACACCCTCCGAAATACACCAAAACACCCCCCGAAATACACCAAAACACCCCCTGAAATACACCAAAACACCCCCTGAAATACACCAAAACACCCTCCCAAATACACCAAGACACCCTCCGAAATACACCAAGACACCCACCCAAATACACCAAGACACCCTCCCAAATACACCAAGACACCCTCCCAAATACACTAAAAGACCCTCCGAAATACACCAAGACACCCTCCGAAATACACCAAGACACCCTCCGAAATACACCAAGACACCCTCCGAAATACACCAAGACACCCTCCGAAATACACCAAGACACCCTCCCAAATACACTAAAAGACCCTCCGAAATACACCCTCCGAAATACACCAAGACACCCTCCGAAATACACCAAGACACCCTCCGAAATACACCAAAACACCCTCCGAAATACACCAAAACACCCTCCGAAATACACTAAAAGACCCTCCGAAATACACCAAGACACCCTCCGAAATACACCAAGACACCCTCCGAAATACACCAAGACACCCTCCGAAATACACCAAAACACCCTCCGAAATACACCAAAAGACCCTCCGAAATACACCAAGACACCCTCCGAAATACACCAAGACACCCTCCGAAATACACTAAAAGACCCTCCGAAATACACCAAGACACCCTCCGAAATACACCAAGACACCCTCCGAAATACACCAAGACACCCTCCGAAATACACCAAGACACCCTCCGAAATACACCAAGACACCCTCCCAAATACACTAAAAGACCCTCCGAAATACACCCTCCGAAATACACCAAGACACCCTCCGAAATACACCAAGAAATACACCAAAACACCCTCCGAAATACACCAAAACACCCTCCGAAATACACCAAAACACCCTCCGAAATACACTAAAAGACCCTCCGAAATACACCAAGACACCCTCCGAAATACACCAAGACACCCTCCGAAATACACCAAGACACCCTCCGAAATACACCAAAACACCCTCCGAAATACACCAAAAGACCCTCCGAAATACACCAAGACACCCTCCGAAATACACCAAGACACCCTCCGAAATACACCAAGACACCCTCCGAAATACACCAAGACACCCTCCGAAATACACCAAGACACCCTCCGAAATACACCAAGACACCCTCCGAAATACACCAAGACACCCTCCGAAATACACCAAGACACCTCCCAAAGACACCCTCCGAAATACACCAAAACACCCCCGAAATACACCAAGACACCCTCCGAAATACACCAAAACACCCTCCCGAAATACTGAAAAAGACTAAAAGAAATACACCAAAACACCCTCCGAAATACACCAAGACACCCTCCGAAATACACCAAAACACCCCCTGAAATACACCAAAACACCCCCCGAAATACACCAAAACACCCTCCGAAATACACCAAAACACCCCCTGAAATACACCAAAACACCCCCTGAAATACACCAAGAAATACACCAAAACACCCCTCCGAAATACACAAAAAACACCCTCCCAAAAACACCCTACACCAAAACACCCCCGAAATACACTAAAAGACCCTCCTGAAATACACCAAGACACCCTCCGAAATACACCAAGACACCCTCCGAAATACACCAAGACACCCTCCCAAATACACACCCTCCGAAATACACTACACCAAAACCCTCCGAAATACACCAAGACACCCTCCGAAATACACCAAGGACACCCTCCGAAATACACACCCTCCGAAATACACCAAGACACCCTCCGAAATACACCAAGACACCCTCCGAAATACACCAAGACACCCTCCGAAATACACCAAGACACCCTACACCAAGACACCCCGAAATACACCAAGACACCCTCCAAAATACACCAAAAAACCCTCCGAAATACACCAAAACACCCTCCGAAATACACCAAAACACCCCCTGAAATACACCAAGACACCCTACACCAAAACACCCCGAAATACACCAAAACACCCTCTGACACCCTCCAAATACACTAAAAATATACCAAGACACCCTACACCAAGACACCCCCAAATACACCAAGACACCCTCCCAAATATACCAAGACACCCTACACCAAGACACCCCCAAATACACTAAAAGACCCTCCGAAATACACCAAGACACCCTCCGAAATACACCAAGACACCCTCCGAAATACACCAAGACACCCTCCGAAATACACCAAGACACCCTCCGAAATACACCAAGACACCCTCCGAAATACACCAAGACACCCTCCGAAATACACCAAAACACCCCCTGAAATACACCAAGACACCCTCCGAAATACACCAAGACACCCTCCGAAATACACCAAGACACCCTCCGAAATACACCAAAACACCCTCCGAAATACACTAAAAGACCCTCCGAAATACACCAAGACACCCTCCGAAATACACCAAGACACCCTCCGAAATACACCAAGACACCCTCCGAAATACACCAAGACACCCCCTGAAATACACCAAAAGACCCTACACCAAAACACCCCGAAATACACCAAGACACCCTCACCAAAACACCCCCGAAATACACCAAAAATACACCAAGACACCCTCCGAAATACACCAAAACACCCTCCGAAATACACCAAAACACCCTCCGAAATACACTAAGACACCCTCCGAAATACACCAAGACACCCTCCGAAATACACTAAAAGACGCTCCGAAATACACCAAGACACCCTCCGAAATACACCAAGACACCCTCAGAAATACACCAAGACACCCTCCGAAATACACCAAAACACCCCCTGAAATACACCAAGACACCCTCCGAAATTCACCAAAACACCCCCTGAAATACACCAAAACACCCCCTGAAATACACCAAGACACCCTCCGAAATACACCAAAACACCCTCCGAAATACACCAAAACACCCTCCGAAATACACTAAGACACCCTCCGAAATACACCAAGACACCCTCCGAAATACACTAAAAGACGCTCCGAAATACACCAAGACACCCTCCGAAATACACCAAGACACCCTCCGAAATACACCAAGACACCCTCAGAAATACACCAAGACACCCTCCGAAATACACCAAAACACCCCCTGAAATACACCAAGACACCCTCCGAAATTCACCAAAACACCCCCTGAAATATACCAAGACACCCTCCGAAATACACCAAGACACCCTCCGAAATACACCAAAACACCCCCTGAAATACACCAAAACACCCCTGAAATACACCAAAACACCCCTGAAATACACCAAAACACCCCTGAAATACACCAAAACACCCTCCGAAATACACCAAAACACCCTACACCAAAACCCCCCGAAATACACCAAAACACCCTCCGAAATACACCAAAACACCCTCCGAAATACACCAAAACACCAAGACCCCTGAAATACACCAAAACACCATACACCAAGACACCCCCAAATACAGCAAGACACCCTCCGAAATACACCAAGACACCCACCCAAATACACCAAGACACCCTACACCAAGACACCCCCAAATACACTAAAAGACCCTCCGAAATACACCAAGACACCCTCCGAAATACACCAAGACACCCTCCGAAATACACCAAGACACCCTCCGAAATACACCAAGAAATACACCAAAACACCCTCCGAAATACACCAAGAAATACACCAAAACACCCTCCGAAATACACCAAGACACCCTACACCAAAACACCCCCGAAATACACCAAAACACCCTCCGAAATACACCAAGACACCCTCCGAAATACACCAAGACACCCTCCCAAATACACACCCTCCGAAATACACCAAGACACCCTCCGAAATACACCAAGACACCCTCCGAAATACACCAAGACACCCTCCGAAATACACTAAAAGACGAAATACACCAAAACACCCTCCGAAATACACCAAGACACCCTGAAACACACCAAAACACCCCCGAAATACACCAAGACACCCTACACCAAAACACCCCCGAAATACACCAAGAAATTCACCAAAACACACCCTCCGAAATACACCAAGACACCCTCCGAAATACACCAAAACACCCTACACAAAACACCCCCGAAATACACCAAAACACCCACCAAAACACCCTCCGAAATACACCAAAACACCCTCCGAAATACACCAAGACACCCTCCGCAATACACCAAGACACCCTACACCAAAACACCCCCCGAAATACACCAAAACACCCCTGAAATATACCAAGACACCCTCCGAAATACACCAAGACACCCTCCGAAATACACGACCCTCCGAAAACACCCCTGAAATATACCAAGACACCCTCTGAAATATACCAAGACACCCTCCCAAATACACCAAGACACCCTCCCAAATATACCAAGACACCCTCCCAAATACACTAAAAGACCCTCCGAAATACACCAAGACACCCTCCGAAATACACCAAGACACCCTCCGAAATACACCAAGACACCCCCGAAATACACTAAAAGACCCTCCAAAATACACCAAGACACCCTCCGAAATACACCAAAACACCCTCCGAAATACACCAAGACACCCTCCGAAATACGCGAAAACACCCCCTGAAAACACACCAAAACACCCCCGAAATACACCAAGACACCCTCCGAAATACACACCCTCCGAAAACACCCCCTGAAATACACAAGACACCTCCGAAATACACCAAAAATCCGAAATACACCAAACACCAAAACACTAAAAGACCCTGAAATACACCAAAATATACCAAGACACCCTCCGAAATACACCAAGACACCCTACACCAAAACACCCCCGAAATACACCAAAACACCCCTGAAATACACCAAGACACCAAAACACCCCCTGAAATACTAAAAGACCAAAACACCCCCTGAAATACACCAAAACACCCTCCGAAATACACCAAAACACCCTCACCAAAACACCCCCGAAATACCAAGACACGAAATACAAAACACCCTCCGAAATACACCAAAACACCCCCGAAATACACCAAAACACCCCGAAATACACCAAAACACCCCCTGAAATACACCAAAACACCCCCTGAAATACACCAAAACACCCTACACCCAAAACACCCCCAAATACACCAAGACACCCTCCGAAATACACCAAGAAATACACCAAAACACCCTCCCACCCACCCAAATACACCAAGACACCCTCCCAAATACACCAAGACACCCTCCCCCTAAAAGACCCCCAAATACACCAAGACACTAAAAGACCCTCCGAAATACACCAAGACACCCTCCGAAATACACCAAGACACCCTCCGAAATACACCAACCCCCTGAAATACACACCCTCCGAAATACACCAAGACACCCTCCGAAATACACCAAGACACCCTCCGAAATACACCAACCCTCCGAAATACACCAAAACACCCTACACCAAGACACCCCCAAATACACCAACACACTACAAAGACCCTCCGAAATACACCAAGACACCCTCCGAAATACACCAAGAACCCTCCGACACCCTCCGAAATACACCAAGACACCCTCCGAAATACACCAAGACACCCTCCGAAATACACCAAAACACCCTCCGAAATACACCAAAACACCCTCCGAAATACACCTAACACCCACCAAAAACCCTCTCGAAATACACCAAAACACCCCCTCCGAAATACACCAACCCTCCGAAATACACCAAAACACCCTGAAATATCCGACACCCTCCGAAATACACCAAGACACCCTACACGAAAACACCCCCGAAATACACCAAGACACCCTCCGACACCCTCCCAAAATACACCAAAACACTAAAAGACCCTGAAATACACCAAAAGACCCTCCGAAATACACCAAGACACCCTCCGACCCTCCAAAATACACCAAGACACCCTCCGAAATACACCAAAGACACCCTCCGAAATGAAACACACCAAAACACTAAAAGACCCTCCGAAATACACCAAGACACCCTCCGAAATACACCAAGACACCCTCAGAAATACACCAAGACACCCTCCGAAATACACCAAAACACCCCCTGAAATACACCAAGACACCCTCCGAAATTCACCAAAACACCCCCCTGAAATATACCAAGACACCCTCCGAAATACACCAAGACACCCTCCGAAATACACCAAAACACCCCCTGAAATACACCAAAACACCCCCCTGAAATACACCAAAACACCCCCTGAAATACACCAAAACACCCTCCGAAATACACCAAAACACCCTCCGAAATACACCAAAACACCCTCCGAAATACACCAAAACACCCTACACCAAAACACCCCCGAAATACACCAAAACACCCCCTGAAATACACCAAAACACCCTACACCAAAACACCCCCAAATACACCCTCCGAAATACACCAAGACACCCTACACAAGACACCCTGAAATACACCAAGACACCCACCCAAATACACCAAGACACCCTCCCTCACCAAAAACCCCCACCCTCCCAAATACACTAAAAGACCCTACACCAAAACACCCCCGAAATACACCAAGAAATACACCAAAAACACCCCCTGAAATACACCAAAACACCCCCGAAATACACCAAACAACCCTCCGAAATACACCAAGAAATACACCAAAACACCCTACACCAAAACACCCCGAAATACACCAAGACACCCTCCGAAATACACCAAGACACCCTCCCAAATACACACCCTCCGAAATACACCAAAACACCCCCCTGAAATACACCGAAATAAAAGACCCTCCGAAATACACCAAGACACCCTCCGAAATACACCAAGACACCCTCCGAAATACACCAAGACACCCTCCGAAATACACCAAGACACCCTCCGAAATACACCAAGACACCCTCCGAAATACACCAAGACACCCTCCGAAATACACCAAGACACCCTCCGAAATACACCAAGACACCTCGAAATACACCAAGACACCCTCCGAAATACACTAAAAGACGCTCCGAAATACACCAAGACACCCTCCGAAATACACCAAGACACCCTCCGAAATACACCAAGACACCCTCCGAAATACACCAAGACACCCTCCGAAATACACCAAAACACCCTCCGAAATACACCAAAACACCCACCAAAACACCCTCCGAAATACACCAAAACACCCTCCGAAATACACCAAGACACCCTCCGCAATACACCAAGACACCCTCCGAAATACACCAAAACACCCCCTGAAATATACCAAGACACCCTCCGAAATACACCAAGACACCCTCCGAAATACACGAAAACACCCCCTGAAATATACCAAGACACCCTCTGAAATATACCAAGACACCCTCCCAAATACACCAAGACACCCTCCCAAATATACCAAGACACCCTCCCAAATACACTAAAAGACCCTCCGAAATACACCAAGACACCCTCCGAAATACACCAAGACACCCTCCGAAATACACCAAGACACCTCCGAAATACACTAAAAGAAATACACCAAAACACCCTCCAAAATACACCAAGACACCCTCCGAAATACACCAAAACACCCTCCGAAATACACCAAGACACCCTCCGAAATACGCGAAAACACCCCCTGAAATACACCAAAACACCCCCTGAAATACACCAAGACACCCTCCGAAATTCACCAAAACACCCCCTGAAATATACGAAGACACCCTCCGAAATACACCAAGACACCCTCAGAAATACACCAAGACACCCTCCGAAATACACCAAAACACCCCCTGAAATACACCAAGACACCCTCCGAAATTCACCAAAACACCCCCTGAAATATACCAAGACACCCTCCGAAATACACCAAGACACCCTCCGAAATACACCAAAACACCCCCTGAAATACACCAAAACACCCCCTGAAATACACCAAAACACCCCCTGAAATACACCAAAACACCCTCCGAAATACACCAAAACACCCTCCGAAATACACCAAAACACCCCCCGAAATACACCAAAACACCCCCGAAATACACCAAAACACCCCCTGAAATACACCAAAACACCCCCTGAAATACACCAAAACACCCTCCCAAATACACCAAGACACCCTCTGAAATACACCAAGACACCCACCCAAATACACCAAGACACCCTCCCAAATACACCAAGACACCCTCCCAAATACACTAAAAGACCCTCCGAAATACACCAAGACACCCTCCGAAATACACCAAGACACCCTCCGAAATACACCAAGACACCCTCCGAAATACACCAAAACACCCTCCGAAATACACCCTCCTAAAAGACCCTCCGAAATACACCAAGACACCCCCCAAATACACACCCTCCGAAATACACCAAGACACCCTCCCAAATACACTAAAAGACCCTCCGAAATACACCAAGACACCCTCCGAAATACACCAAGACACCCTCCGAAATACACCAAGACACCCTCCGAAATACACCAAGACACCCTCCGAAATACACCAAGACACCCTCCGAAATACACCAAAACACCCTCCGAAATACACCAAAACACCCTCCGAAATACACCAAAACACCCTCCGAAATACACTAAAAGACCCTCCGAAATACACCAAGACACCCTCCGAAATACACCAAGACACCCTCCGAAATACACCAAGACACCCTCCGAAATACACCAAAACACCCCCTGAAATACACCAAAAGACCCTCCGAAATACACCAAGACACCCTCCGAAATACACCAAGACACCCTCCGAAATACACCAAAACACCCTCCGAAATACACTAAAAGACCCTCCGAAATACACCAAGACACCCTCCGAAATACACCAAGACACCCTCAGAAATACACCAAGACACCCTCCGAAATACACCAAGACACCCTCAGAAATACACCAAGACACCCTCCGAAATACACCAAAACACCCCCTGAAATACACCAAGACACCCTCCGAAATTCACCAAAACACCCCCTGAAATATACCAAGACACCCTCGAAATACACCAAGACACCCTCCGAAATACACCAAAACACCCCCTGAAATACACCAAAACACCCCCTGAAATACACCAAAACACCCCCTGAAATACACCAAAACACCAAAACACCCCTGAAATACACCAAAACACCCTCCGAAATACACCAAAACACCCCCCGAAATACAAAACACCCCCGAAATACACCAAAACACCCCCGAAATACACCAAACACACCCCCCCGAAATACACCAAAACACCCTGAAATAACCAAAACACCCCCTGAAATACACCAAGACACCCTCCGAAATACACCAAGACACCCTCCCAAATACACTAAAAGACCCTCCGAAATACACCAAGACACCCTCCGAAATACACCAAGACACCCTCCGAAATACACCAAGACACCCTCCGAAATACACCAAAACACCCCCTGAAATACACCAAAAGACCCTCCGAAATACACCAAGACACCCTCCGAAATACACCAAGACACCCTCCGAAATACACCAAAACACCCTCCGAAATACACTAAAAGACCCTCCGAAATACACCAAGACACCCTCCGAAATACACCAAGACACCCTCCGAAATACACCAAGACACCCTCCGAAATACACCAAGACACCCTCCGAAATACACTAAAAGACGCTCCGAAATACACCAAGACACCCTCCGAAATACACCAAGACACCCTCCGAAATACACCAAGACACCCTCCGAAATACACCAAGACACCCTCCGAAATACACCAAAAAACCCTCCGAAATACACCAAAACACCCTCCGAAATACACCAAAACACCCCCTGAAATACAACAAGACACCCTCCGAAATACACCAAAACACCCTCTGAAATATACCAAGACACCCTCCCAAATACACCAAGACACCCTCCCAAATATACCAAGACACCCTCCCAAATACACTAAAAGACCCTCCGAAATACACCAAGACACCCTCCGAAATACACCAAGACACCCTCCGAAATACACCAAGACACCCTCCGAAATACACCAAGACACCCTCCGAAATACACCAAGACACCCTCCGAAATACACCAAAACACCCCCTGAAATACACCAAAAGACCCTCCGAAATACACCAAGACACCCTCCGAAATACACCAACCCTCCGAAATACACCAAAACACACCCTCCGAAATACACCAAAACACCCTCCGAAATACACTAAAAGACCCTCCGAAATACACCAAGACACCCTCCGAAATACACCAAGACACCCTCCGAAATACACTAAAAGACGCTCCGAAATACACCAAGACACCCTCCGAAATACACCAAGACACCCTCAGAAATACACCAAGACACCCTCCGAAATACACCAAAACACCCCCTGAAATACACCAAGACACCCTCCGAAATTCACCAAAACACCCCCTGAAATATACCAAGACACCCTCCGAAATACACCAAGACACCCTCCGAAATACACCAAACACCAAAAACCCCCTGAAATACACCAAAACACCCCCTGAAATACACAAAACACCCCCTGAAATAGACCAAAACACCCCCTGAAATACACCAAAACACCCTCCGAAATACACCAAAACACCCTCCGAAATACACCAAAACACCCTCCGAAATACACCAAAACACCCCCCGAAATACACCAAAACACCCCCCGAAATACACCAAAACACCCCTGAAATACACCAAAAACCCCCCGAAATACACCAAGACACCCTCCGAAATACACCAAGACACCCACCCAAATACACCAAGACACCCTCCCAAATACACCAAGACACCCTCCCAAATACACAAAAAGACCCTCCGAAATACACAAGACACCCTCCGAAATACACCAAGACACCCTCCGAAATACACCAAGACACCCTCCGAAATACACCAAGACACCCTCCGAAATACACCAAGACACCCTCCGAAATACACCAAGACACCCTCCGAAATACACCAAAACACCCCCTGAAATACACCAAAAGACCCTCCGAAATACACCAAGACACCCTCCGAAATACACCAAGACACCCTCCGAAATACACCAAAACACCCTCCGAAATACACCAAGACACCCTCCGAAATACACTAAAAGACGCTCCGAAATACACCAAGACACCCTCCGAAATACACCAAGACACCCTCCGAAATACACCAAGACACCTCCGAAATAACCAAAAAAACCCTCCGAAATACACCAAAACACCCTCCGAAATACACCAAAAACCCCCTGAAATACACCAAGACACCCTCCGAAATACACCAAAACACCCTCTGAAATATACCAAGACACCCTCCCAAATACACCAAGACACCCTCCCAAATATACCAAGACACCCTCCCAAATACACTAAAAGACCCTCCGAAATACACCAAGACACCCTCCGAAATACACCAAGACACCCTCCGAAATACACCAAGACACCCTCCGAAATACACCAAGACACCCTCCGAAATACACCAAGACACCCTCCGAAATACACCAAGACACCCTCCGAAATACACCAAAACACCCTCCAAAGAAGTTCTCTCCGTAGGCTGGGTGTGTTTTTTAAACCTACTGCTTCCATAGAACGGCACTGGAGGAATTATAGAGTCTTGTTTGGACTAAAAGATCAGAGAAATCAAAATTCTTCTAATGCCACAGCGCATAAAGGCACTTCATAGTGCTGCGCCTGCCACACCCCCTCCACACATCAGGGTCCCCAGAGAGACCCCACAATTCTCACATCAGGGTCCCCAGAGAGCACCCCACTATCTCACATCATGGTCCCCAGAGAGACCTCATCTCACATCATGGTCCCCAGAGAGACCCCACCATCCTCACATCAGGGTCCCCAGAGAGACCCCACCATCCTCACACCATTTAACCCCCTTCCTGCCCGGCCTATAGCAGAATGACAGCTGGGAAGTGGTTCAGTTATCCTGCCTGGACGTCATAGGACATCCAGCAGGATGACAAGCCAGCGCGCACCCTCGGGGGTGCACAGCGCAGTGATTGGTGGGGTGTCAGTCTGACACACCGCATCTCCGATCTTGGTAAAGGGTCTCTGATGGAGGCTCTTTACCACGTGATCAGCCGTGTCCAATCACAGTGTAAACAGCCTTTCCTCTACTTGCGCCGACAGATGCGAGTAGAAGAGAGCCAATAGGCTGCTCTCCCCCCCCACTCAAGGATGCCCATTCAGGACCACCAGGGATGCCCACCCATGGCCACCAGGAATGGCCACCTATGACCATTAGGTAAGCCCACCAGGGATGGCAATCATTGCCCATTATGGATGGCACTATGTACCCATTAGT
>JAJQKJ010001625.1:22500-57500 GCA_029574335.1 Rana kukunoris | reverse complement strand
TAAAACTATCCCCTATTTTATAAACGCTATGGGGCAGATTCACAAAACAATTACGCCTGTCTAACTGGGGTTAGACAGGAGTAATTTCAAATTTCCCGCGGCGTATCACTAGTTTGAATTCTCAAACCATGATACGGCGGCTTCGGGCTTCGATCCGAGAGGCTTACGTCTTCGTAAGCCTTCGGATCTACGCTGCCATCTATTTGCGGCCGCTGGGAGGAGTTTGCGTCGTTTTAATGCGTCGGGATATGCAAATGTGTTTTTACGGGGATTCACGAACAAACGAGCGAGCGTCGCAATCGTTTTCGTCTATTTTTTTATACGTAATGTTAGAGGAGCTTTTTGCTGCTCTAACTTTACGTAGCCCATGTTAAGTATGGCCGTCGTTCCCGCTTCGAATTTATTTAATTTTTTTTTTTGTTTACGTAACTCGTCGGGACGTGGATCGCCCGTAAAGTACGCTACATAAACAACGAATGACGTCACGACGTGATTTTGCGCAATGCACGGCGGGAAATTTGCGAACGGAGCATGCGCAGATCGATCGCCGCGGGAACGCGCCTAATTTAAATGTTTCACGCCCCCTACTCGCGCAGATGGATTGCGACGGGAGAAATACACTACGCCGCCGTCGTTTACCGTAGAAAATCTACCTGAATTCCACGTAGAGCAAGGTAAAAAACGGCGGCGTAGTGTATTTCTGATACGCTACGATAATCCATTTCTCTGTGAATCTGCCCCTATAACTTTTGCTCAAACCAATCAATAAACGCTTATCGAGATTTTTTTTTTTACCAGAAATATACGTAGAAGAATACGTATCGGCCTACACTGAGGAAAAAAAAAATTTATATATTTTTTGGGGATATTTATTACAGCAAAAAGTAAAAAATATTATTTTTCCAAAATTGTCGCTCTATTTTTGTTTATAAGCACAAAAAAATAAAGTTGATCAAATACCACCAAAAGACAGCTCTATTTGTGGGGGGGAAAAAAAGGACGTCAATTTAGTTTGGGAGCTACGTCGCACGACCGTGCAATTGTCAGTTAAAGCGACGCAGTGCCGAATCTTAAAAAAGGGCCAGGTCCTTTACCTGCATAATGGTCCGGGTCTTAAGTGGTTAATCAAGGAAACCGCAGCTGTAAGAAGAACTGGCTTCAGGAAGACAGAGCTGGATTCCAGGCACTAGTAAGTACTTGAAGTTTAAACATCAGCAGTCCTCGGATCAGAGTCATGGATCGGATCATTTTATGGGTCACCACCACCACCATATATAGTCTCCACTGTAATGTCCACATCTCCCTCGTCAGCGTGCCGCTCTATGGAGCTCACCTAGACCGCCGCTGGGTGTACCAAGATGGCCCCTGCTCCTGAGTTCGGCCAAAGCCACGGCCTTTTCTCCTTTTGGCTCATTATGTGGATCGTGCGGTTTGCCGATCTGCGGACGTTGACCTGTCCAGATCACAGATCAATAACGATCTGTTGCACCCCTAATCAGTGGATACATCATTTATTATTATAACTGCTGACTTTTTTCTTAAAAAGGACTGAAGTACCTATTTAACAAACCTCAAGGACACCTCCTGAGCCTGTACGAGCTGAGCACCCACAGCCAAGCAAATTGAGGTAACACAGACAGACCTACAAGTCCAGGGAGAGCAGACTGTGCCAGCAGTGTGACCACAGGGTCCTGGAGGCTGAGGACCACTTCTTACCCCCAAAAAATACACAGCAGAAAACTGGGGGGGGGGGGATGCTGCCACCTGAAATTGAGAAGCGGGGGGGGGGGGGGGGGTTCATCGCGAATTGAGAAGCGGGGGGGGGGGTGCCGCTGCTAATTGAGAAAGATTTTACAAAAAAAATAAAGGAAAATTGATTTATATATATAAAAAAGGGGGTAGCCATCTGGGCCCTTTAATAAAAAAAAATATAAAAAAAAAAGAAGGGTTGTCATCCAGGGCCCTGGGAGCCTCTGGGCCCTTTAATTAATAAAAAATATATATATTTTTTTGTTATTATTAAAGGGCCCAGAGGTCCCCAGGGCGCCGGATTACAACCCCCCCCCTTTTTTATATATATTGGGGCAGATTCACAGAGAAATGGATTATCGTAGCGTATCAGAAATACACTACGCCGCCGTTTTTTACCTTGCTCTACGTGGAATTCAGGTAGATTTTCTACGGTAAACGACGGCGGCGTAGTGTATTTCTCCCGTCGCAATCCATCTGCGCGAGTAGGGGGCGTGAAACATTTAAATTAGGCGCGTTCCCGCGGCGATCGATCTGCGCATGCTCCGTTCGCAAATTTCCCGCCGTGCATTGCGCAAAATCACGTCGTGACGTCATTCGTTGTTTATGTAGCGTACTTTACGGGCGATCCACGTCCCGACGAGTTACGTAAACAAAAAAAAAAAATTAAATAAATTCGAAGCGGGAACGACGGCCATACTTAACATGGGCTACGTAAAGTTAGAGCAGCAAAAAGCTGCTCTAACATTACGTATAAAAAAATAGACGAAAACGATTGCGACGCCCGCTCGTATGTTCGTGAATCCCCGTAAAAACACATTTGCATATCCCGACGCATCAAAACGACGCGAACTCCTCCCAGCGGCCGCAAATAGATGGCAGCGTAGATCCGAAGGCTTACGAAGACGTAAGCCTCTCGGATCGAAGCCCGAAGCCGGCGTATCATGGTTTGAGGATTCAAACTAGTGATACGCCGCGCGAAATTTGAAATTACTCCTGTCTAACCCCAGTTAGACAGGCGTAATTGTTTTGTGAATCTGCCCCATTATATTTAATGTATTATAATATTTTTTTTATTATTTAAAGGGCCCTTTTTTTTTTTTAACAAATAAAAAAAATATTATATCATATTAAATATATATATATATATATATATATATAAAAAGGGGGGGGTTTCATCCGGGCCCTGGGGACCTCTGGGCACTTTAAAAAAATATATATATATATTTTTTTATTAAAAAAAAAAGGGGGGGGTCGCCATCCGGGGCCCTGGGGACCTCTGGGCCCCTTACAAAGAAAAAAAAAAAAAAAGGTGATGCTATTCGGGCCTCTGGGAACCTCCTCGCTCCCTACAGGATGTAGTGCCTATATCCCCCTGATGGTGGCCCTGTTGCCACCTCTACAATTCTTAGTCGGTCACTCACCCCCGGAATAAGGGGGAGTTGCTCAGATACTGACCTGTACATGGAAGCTCAGACAATCCCTTTGGCGAGATCTTGTAACATCCCCGCAGGTCTAGAACTCGCAGCTTGCAAGAATCTTTCAGCAACCTCTGGCAGACGTTATCGTTGACGGAGGAGTAGCGGGACGTGGCGAGGCACAGCTCCTGCAGCTCAGGAAAACCAGGGGTACCGGTGGAGGTTCGGGGTACGGGTCTTGCCTGCCACGAGACGTTCAACAGTCTCAGCACCTGCAATCCGGAACAGAGGAACCTAAGAAGCAAGCTCAACATATGACCATCCCAACAGCATTGACTATAAAGAGAACCTGTCACCCACACCGGAATACTTCGCATAGATACATCATTGTAAACACATCTTTGTTCCCCGATCAGATGAGAAAGCGTCAGATCCCTCCATCGGTCACATGACTGAGAGCTTTAGGATTCCCGAGTACTTCTGTATACATGCATTTTTATAGCACTTTTCGCTGTGAAAATGACAGTGGTCCCAAAAAAAATATTAATAAAAATGCCATAAAACTATATTTTGTAAATTTTTTGTGATTTTTTTTTAACCAAAAATATGTAGAAGAATACGTATCGGCCTAAACTGAGGGGAAAAAATAAAAAATATTTTTTTTATATTTTTGGGGGATATTTATTATAGCAAAAAGTAAAAAATATTGCATTTTTTTTTAAATTGTCGCTCTATTTTTGTTTGTGGCGCAAAAAATAAAAATCGCAGAGGTGATCAAATACCACCAAAAGAAATCTCTACTCGTGGGGAAAAAAGGACGCCAATTTTGTTTGGGAGCCACGTCACACGACCGCGCAATTGTCAGTTAAAGCGACGCAGTGCCGAATCGCAAAAAGGGACAAGGTCCTTTACCTGCATATTGGTCCGGGGCTTAAGTGGTTAAAGCGGAGGTTCAGTTTAAAAAAAAAATATATATATATATATTAAAAGTCAGCAGGTACTAACACTGCAGCTGCCAACTTTTAATAAGGAGACTTACCTGTACAGTGCGCCCGCGATAACAGAAGCCGAGCAAACGCTTGGGTCTCAGCTGCCCTGCTGCCATCCTCGGTGGGGGGGAATCAGGAAGTAAAGCCTTGCGGCTTCACTGCCCGATTCCATAATGCGCATGCGTGAGCCGCGCGACATGAATGGAGGATGTCTCCTGGGACACTCACAAGGTCTCAGAAGACACCGCTCCACCATTCCACAGGAGGCAGCCGAGGAGCAGAAGAAAGAAGACGAACCGCGGATCAGGAAGTGGCAGATTAGGATGATCTGCCTAGCAACAGGGACTTCAGGTATGTATAAAACAATTTTTCTTTTTTTTTTTTCTTTTTTTGCAGCATTTTAGAAAAAAATAAATTCTTGGTGGAGCTCCGCTTTAAGAAAAAGACTCCTACATTAACTCCTGCACGCAATTAAGATGGTCTGAAGATCCTGAAATCAGAATAAGAGCGGCAAGGGTGTGGAATTCCCTTCCACAGGCAGTGGTCTCAGCGGGGGGCATCGATAGTTTCGTGAAACTATTACATAAGCACCTGAACGACCACAACTGTCATGAAGATCCTGCCAGTAACAGGCGCTCCCAATTTCCTGGTTCTCAATCGCGGGTGCCATTGCGCATTTGTGCGCCGCTACTGGCACCAGGTGGGCTATTTAAGCCTGCCTGTCACATACAGTCCCCGCTGTCTGCTCTACTCTTTGTGTGCCCTTAACCTGATCTGAGACTGTTACCTGTAAAAGCCCGGCTTTCCTGTGACCATCCAGTTATCTGTCTGCACCTGATCCCGGCCTGTTTGGGACTACTCACCTCTGTACCTCTGCTGCCCGCCTGATATCCGACCCGCCTGTCTGACTAGCCCTGTGTTGGTCCTATCTGTTCCTGGTTCCGACCCAGTCTGCTAAGCTGATCCAGTCTGCTGAGCTATTCCTGATCCAGTCTGCTAAGCTGATCCAGTCTGCTGAGCTATTCCTGATCCAGTCTGCTGAGCTATTCTAGATCCAGTCTGCTGAGCTCATCCAGATCCAGTCTGCTGAGCTCATCCAGATCCAGTCTGCAGAGCTCATCCAGATCCAGTCTGCAGAGCTCATCCAGATCCAGTCTGCTGAGCTCATCCAGATCCAGTCTGCTGAGCTCATCCAGATCCAGTCTGCTGAGCTCATCCAGATCCAGTCTGCTGAGCTCATCCAGATCCAGTCTGCTGAGCTCATCCAGATCCAGTCTGCTGAGCTGTTCCTGATCCAGTCTGCAAAGCTGATCCAGTCTGCTGAGCTATTCCTGATTAGTCTGCTGAGCTTTTCCTGATCCAGTCTGCTGAGCTTTTCCTGATCCAGTCTGCTGAGCTATTCCTGACCCAGTGTGCTGAGCTATTCCTGACCCAGTCTGCTGAGCTATTCCTGATCCAGTCTGCTGAGCTATTCCTGATCCAGTCTGCTGAGCTATTCCTGATCCAGTCTGCTGAGCTATTCCTGATCCAGTCTGCTGAGCTATTCCTGATCCAGTCTGCTGAGCTATTCCTGATCCAGTCTGCTGAGCTATTCCTGATCCAGTCTGCTGAGCTACTCCTGATCCAGTCTGCTGAGCTACTCCTGATCCAGTCTGCTGAGCTACTCCTGATCCAGTCTGCTGAGCTATTCCTGATCCAGTCTGCTGAGCTATTCCTGATCCAGTCTGCTGAGCTACTCCTGATCCAGTCTGCTGAGCTATTCCTGATCCAGTCTGCTGAGCTATTCCTGATCCAGTCTGCTGAGCTATTCCTGATCCAGTCTGCTGAGCTATTCCTGATCCAGTCTGCTGAGCTATTCCTGATCCAGTCTGCTGAGCTATTCCTGATCCAGTCTGCTGAGTTGTTCCTGATCCAGTCTGCTGAGCTGTTCCTGATCCAGTCTGCTGAGTTGTTCCTGATCCAGTCTGCTGAGCTATTCCTGATCCAGTCTGCTGAGCTATTCCTGATCCAGTCTGCTGAGCTGTTCCTGATCCAGTCTGCTGAGCTGTTCCTGATCCAGTCTGCTGAGTTGTTCCTGATCCAGTCTGCAAAGCTATTCCTGATCCAGTCTGCTGAGTTGTTCCTGATCCAGTCTGCTGAGCTATTCCTGATCCAGTCTGCTGAGCTATTCCTGATCCAGTCTGCTGAGCTATTCCTGATCCAGTCTGCTGAGCTGTTCCTGATCCAGTCTGCTGAGTTGTTCCTGATCCAGTCTGCAAAGCTATTCCTGATCCAGTCTGCAAAGCTGATCCAGTCTGCTGAGCTATTCCTGATCAGTCTGCTGAGCTATTTCTGATCCAGTCTGCTGAGCTATTCCTGATCCAGTCTGCTGAGCTATTCCTGATCCAGTCTGCTGAGCTATTCCTGATCCAGTCTGCTGAGCTATTCCTGATCCAGTCTGCTGAGCTATTCCTGATCCAGTCTGCTGAGCTATTCCTGATCCAGTCTGCTGAGCTATTCCTGATCCAGTCTGCTGAGCTATTCCTGATCCAGTCTGCTGAGCTATTCCTGATCCAGTCTGCTGAGCTGTTCCTGATCCAGTCTGCTGAGTTGTTCCTGATCCAGTCTGCTGAGCTATTCCTGATCCAGTCTGCTGAGTTGTTCCTGATCCAGTCTGCTAAACTATTCCTGATCCAGTCTGCTGAGTTGTTCCTGATTCAGTCTGCTGAGCTATTCCTGATCCAGTCTGCAAAGCTGATCCAGTCTGCTGAGCTATTCTAGATCCAGTCTGCTGAGCTGATCCAGTCTTCTAAGCTATTCCCGTTCCAGTCTGCTGAGCTGATCCAGTCTTCTAAGCTATTCCCGTTCCAGTCTGCTAAGCTGATCCAGTCTTCTAAGCTATTCCCGTTCCAGTCTGCTGAGCTGATCCAGTCTTCTAAGCTATTCCCGTTCCAGTCTGCTAAGCTGATCCAGTCTGCTGAGCTATTCCCGTTCCAGTCTGCTGAGCTGATCCAGTCTTCTAAGCTATTCCCGTTCCAGTCTGCTAAGCTGATCCAGTCTTCTAAGCTATTCCCGTTCCAGTCTGCTGAGCTGATCCAGTCTTCTAAGCTATTCCCGTTCCAGTCTGCTAAGCTGATCCAGTCTGCTGAGCTATTCCCGTTCCAGTCTGCTGAGCTGATCCAGTCTTCTAAGCTATTCCCGTTCCAGTCTGCTGAGCTGATCCAGTCTTCTAAGCTATTCCCGTTCCAGTCTGCTAAGCTGATCCAGTCTGCTGAGCTATTCCCGTTCCAGTCTGCTGAGCTGATCCAGTCTTCTAAGCTATTCCCGTTCCAGTCTGCTAAGCTGATCCAGTCTTCTAAGCTATTCCCGTTCCAGTCTGCTGAGCTGATCCAGTCTTCTAAGCTATTCCCGTTCCAGTCTGCTAAGCTGATCCAGTCTGCTGAGCTATTCCCGTTCCAGTCTGCTGAGCTGATCCAGTCTTCTAAGCTATTCCCGTTCCAGTCTGCTGAGCTGATCCAGTCTTCTAAGCTATTCCCGTTCCAGTCTGCTGAGCTGATCCAGTCTTCTAAGCTATTCCCGTTCCAGTCTGCTAAGCTGATCCAGTCTGCTGAGCTATTCCCGTTCCAGTCTGCTGAGCTGATACAGTCTTCTAAGCTATTCCCGTTCCAGCTGATCCATCTCTTCCTCTGTTGATCCTGCCAGGCCACTCCTTCTCCTGCGCCTTCTGTTACCTTATCAGGGGCCACGAGTGGGAGCCGTAAAGGAGGCCTTCCTCTGCAATTCGGGGCGCATAACCATCAGGTAGCTGGCAACAACATACAGGGAGATACAATGTAACACTGACATATAATCACACACAGAGGTTGGACTCGATGGACTTGTCTTTTTTCAACCTCACCTACTATGTAACTATCTATGTATTTTGAAGAAGGAGGTCAGCTGTGGCAACGGAGAGAGAAAGGAAGATTGTGCACGCTGCATAGCTGAAGGGGTCGCTTTGGGAAATTAGTTCAACAAACTTTTTAGTTCTGCCTTAAGTTGGCAAGAAGGTATAAATGTTATTTTGTAACTCACCGAAAAATCTAATTTTTTTTTTTGTTGAAGGACAAAGCCAGATCTTCACAATTGATGTTGTGAGAGGTCCCGGGTTCAGATCCCGGACGAGCCCCCACGTACGTTTCAAACAAAAGCCTTAACGCATTATATCCTTTCTATGAAAATCCTTCATAATTCCCTAATTTGTGTTCATCAAGGTCTCCCTTCTATTTGTGTTGCCCAACCCCCGAAACAAACTGGCTTTTAAAACAGAGGCTACAAAAAAACTTTTTGGACCTTTTTTATTATTCTTTTTATACTCTTGGATACTCTAGTTTAGCCAGCTGCTAACACACTGCAAATGCCTGGAATCTGCGAGTGTAGGAAGGAATTCCCCGTAGGCTGCGCCTGCTGCGATCACAATTTGTCAATATTTTTGGCCCAACAACTAGTTTAGCAGAGCTCAGGTATAAGGTATCTAGGCTTCTACAATATGTCATTACCTATAACCAGTGGCCGTGCGTCCATAGAGGGCTAAGGAGCGCCGCCCACTCTCGCTCCTGCACCGCCACTGAAAACAATACATAAATTCATGCATTACATGCATCTATGTATTGTCGCTGGCGCCACCCACTATTCAGATGGCCGGCCCCCTGGCGAGTGCCGGCCATCTGAATAACGGCAGCTGGTTGGCTGTGGAAGTGTCTATCAGAGCCAGCGGCTGTGGGGTGTTATTTGGCTTCCAAATAGCTAACCAGGGGATGCACGGGGTGTGTGTTCCCTGGTTAACACTGACACGCATCTCAGCCAATCAGGTTCACCGGATCTAGTTACCGGTAACCTCATTGGTTGAAGCGACATCGAGGGCGGGAGAAGACATCGAGGGATCGTGGAGGAGGATGGCTGACGAAGAAAGTTAAGTGCCGGGGGGGGGTCAATCTAGCGGTATTTTGGGGCAATCTGGCAGCATGTTAAGGGGCAATTGATGGGCACAGTGGCGACAATGGCATGGCACAGTGGCTGCGTTTGGCATGGCACAGTGGCGACAGTTGATGGGCACAGTGGTGACAATTGATGGCACGTGGCTGTGTTTGATGGTACAGTGGCTGCAATTGATGGGCACAGTGGCGGCAATTTATGGGGGGCTTCTTTTGTTTGTTTGCGCCACCCCCCAAAGATTTTGAGCACCAGCCGCCACTGCCTATTATGAATGTAACGATTGTGAAATTCTGTTGACTCCCCAAGCAAGATATAAGCTTCATTTATATACAACTTTATTTCATAAAAGTGGATATCCCATCGTTAAACTGTTCCCGCTGGTGGAAGGAATGGACCATTATGGAGGTTCTTCTGTGATTTTACTGAAAGTGCAAAAGATACAACTCTGACGGGATTCCAGACCATATAAAAGGGACCTGTATTATCCTCACTCACCTCCAGATTTGGGCAGGAAGCCTGTAACCCCTCAATGGGCAGCTGAAGGTCCATGATTACAGACTCTAAAGGAAGATCTACCTCCAGAACCCTCAGCTCCGGGCACCAGCCACCCTGTAATCACAATGTACAAACTATCAGAGGTATGTAGGCAGGGGAAAGAGGAGGATAGACCTGGGAAGGGATATATAATGGGGAGAAGATGAGGGAAGGAGGATAGACCTGGGGAGGGATATATAATGGGGAGGAGATAAGGGAAGGAGGAGGATAGACCTGGGAGGGATATATAATGGAGATGAGATAAGGGAAGGAGGAGGATAGACCTGGGGAGGGATATATAATGGAGAGGAGATAAGGGAAGGAGGAGGATAGACCTGGGAGGGATATATAATGGAGATGAGATAAGGGAAGGAGGAGGATAGACCTGGGGAGGGATATATAATGGAGAGGAGATAAGGGAAGGAGGAGGATAGACCTGGGGGGGATATATAATGGAGAGGAGATAAGGGAAGGAGGATAGACCTGGGGTGGGATATATAATGGAAAGGAGATAAGGGAAGGAGGAGGATAGACCTGGGGAGGGATATATAATGGAGATGAGATAAGGGAAGGAGGAGGATAGACCTGGGGAGGGATATATAATGGAGATGAGATAAGGGAAGGAGGAGGATAGACCTGGGGAGGGATATATAATGGAGAGGAGATAAGGGAAGGAGGAGGATAGACCTGGGGGGGATATATAATGGAGCTAAGGGAAGGAGGATAGACCTGGGGTGGGATATATAATGGAAAGGAGATAAGGGAAGGAGGATAGACCTGGGGTGGGATATATAATGGAAAGGAGATAAGGGAAGGAGGAGGATAGACCTGGGGAAGGATATATAATGGAGAGGAGATGAGGGAAGGAGGAGGATAGACCTGGGGAAGGATATATAATGGAGAGGAGATGAGGGAAGGAGGAGGATAGACCTGGGGAGGGATATATAATGGAGAGGAGATGAGGGAAGGAGGAGGATAGACCTGGGGAGGGATATATAATGGAGAGGAGATGAGGGAAGGAGGAGGATAGACCTGGGAGGGATATATAATGGAGAGGAGATGAGGAAGGAGGAGGATAGACCCGGGGAGGGATATATAATGGAGAGGAGATGAGGGAAGGAGGAGGATAGACCTGGGGAAGGATATATAATGGAGAGGAGATAAGGGAAGGAGGAGGATAGGCCTGGGGAGGGATATATAATGGAGAGGAGATGAGGGAAGGAGGAGGATAGACCTGGGGAGGGATATATAATGGAGAGGAGATGAGGGAAGGAGGAGGATAGACCTGGGGAGGGATATATAATGGAGAGGAGATGAGGGAAGGAGGAGGATAGACCTGGGAGGGATATATAATGGAGAGGAGATGAGGGAAGGAGGAGGATAGACCCGGGGAAGGATATATAATGGAGAGGAGATGAGGGAAGGAGGAGGATACACCCAGGGAGGGATATATAATGAAGAGGAGATAAGGGAAGGAGGAGGATAGACCTGGGGAGGGATATATAATGGAGAGGAGATGAGGGAAGGAGGAGGATAGGCCTGGGGAGGGATATATAATGGAGAGGAGATGAGGGAAGGAGGAGGATAGGCCTGGGGAGGGATATATGACCAGGTTGAGTGAAGAGAAATAAGAGAACACACCGCTATCCCGGCCATGATGGTATTCATCTGCACGCTATATGATAGTAAGAGCCGCCTGAGACGGGCACCACACATCTCCAGGAATCTATAAACGGCATTAAGCTGAACCTACGGAGACAACACACCGATCATTACAAGACAAACCGAAGGTGTGAGAAGTATCAGCTGACAGTGATCACAGTCGATCAGTTCCCCATGTAGGACAATCCCCCCCATACCAAGCACTGCTGATTCTTGAAGAGAAGTGTAGAGTAATGCACATCGTACCTTGGAGTTCTGCAGGTTGAGGCTCTGTAACTGGGGACAGCAACGTCCTATAGACAGCAGGTCTTCCACGGTCACCTGACTACAATGTGAGAGCGTGAGAGACGACAGCAGTGGGCAGGACTGCGCCAAATTCTGCACAAAAAAAGGAAAGGTCGTGAGAAGGGGAATAAAAAAAGGCACAGAGGACAATGCAGATATTTGGGGAGATGATAGGCTTCCCTTTGAGGATAGGCTTCCTTTCAGAGTAGAGGAAAGGATGGATTTTCTCTGGCATCTGAAGACCGGCAGAAAACCACCCTGGAAACCAGGGACAGTCAGGGACCCCAATGGTAGCTGGGCACAAGTAGGAAGACCCCCCATTGATTTAGGGCAGTGATCTCCAAACTGCGGCCCGGGGGCCAGATGCGGCCCTTTGCTTGCCTTTATCTGGCCCTTGTGGCACTTTTACTATCACTGATGCAAGACACTATCCCTCCCACTGACGCCAACAATGGTTTAATAATTTCAGGTAAGGACATCAACAACAGGGCACTTTTTCCCACATTGATGCCAACGATGAGGCCCACTTTTCCCCCCCCAGTGATGCCAACAATGGGGCACTATCCCCCCCCCAGTGATGCCAACAATGGGGGCACTATTCCCCCCCCAGTGATGCCAACAATGGGGGCACTATTCCCCCCCCTCAGTGATGCCAACAATGGGGGCACTATTCCCCCCCCCAGTGATGCCAACAATGGGGGCACTATTCCCCCCCCCAGTGATGCCAACAATGGGGGCATCCCCCTATTCCCCCCCCAGTGATGCCAACATTGGGGGGCACTATTCCCCCCCCCAGTGATGCCAACAATGAGGGCACTATCCCCCCCCTACCCCAGATATCCCCCCCCCCAGTGAGGCCAACATTGGGGGCACTATTCCCCCCCAGTGATGCCAACAATGGGGGCACTATTCCCCCCCCAGTGATGCCAACAATGGGGGCACTTCCTTCCCCCCCAGTGATGCCAACAATGGGGGCACTATTCCCCCCCCCAGTGATGCCAAACAATGGGGGCACTATTCCCCCCCCCCCAGTGATGCCAACAATGGGGGCACTATCCCCCTCCCCCCCCCAGTAATAATGCCAACAATGGGGGCACTATCCCCCCTATCCCAGTAATGCCAACAATGGGGGCACTATCCCCCCCCCCAGTGAAATGAACGATGGGTGCACTATTCTTCCCTGTAATACCAAAAATTGAGTCAGGGACCCTAACGGTAGCTGGGCACAAGTAGGAAGACCCCCCATTAATGTAGGGCAGTGATCTCCAAACTGCGGCCCGGGGGCCAGATGCGACCCTTTGCTTGCCTTTATCTGGCCCTTGTGGCACTTTTACTATCACTGATGCAAGACACTATCCCTCCCACTGACATCAACAATGGTTTAATAATTTCAGGTAAGGACATCAACAACAGGGCACTTTTTCCCACATTAATGCCAACGATGGGGATCCACTATCCCCCCCCCCCCCCCCCCCCCCCCCCCCCCCCCACGATGGGGCCCCCCCCCCCCCCCCAATATGGGGGCTATATTCCGTGATGCCAACAATGGGGGCACTATTACCCCCCCCCCAGTGATGCAACAATGGGGGCATAGGGCCGGCACTATCCCCCCCAGTGATGCCAACAATGGGGGCACTATCCCCCCCCCCCAGTGATGCCAACAATGGGGGCACTCCCCCCCCCACCCCCCCCCACCCCCGGGCCCATACCCCCCCCCCCCCCCCCCCCCAGTGAAGCTAACGATGGGTGCACTATTCCTCCCTGTAATACCAAAAATTGGGCCTTCTTTACTTCCACTGAAGCCAGGACATTTTCTACCTTTACTGGCCAGTCTGGCCCCCTAAAGTAAAACTGGCCCTTTGTTTAGAATGTTTGGATTCAATGTCAATGATTGCACTTACCTGTAATACAAAGGGAACCGAACTCTTCCACTGATGAAGTGAAAAGTCCGAGACCTGAGGAAGCCTAGAAGAGACGAAACTAGATTACAGATATCAGCACTAAAGGGGACTTCTACAACTGGTTGCTGTAAACTCTGAACATACCTAGAGATGACCACTAATATATGTACAACAAAAAGTTCACTGCGCAGCACATACCATACTTACCGGTACGGGGCGCGTTTTCTGGCGCCTAACTTTTTTAGCTGGCTCCTAGATTCCAAGCAAATTTGTCATACCCTATAATCTAGGAGCCAGCTAAAAAAGTTAGGCGCCAGAAAACGCGCCCCATCCCGCCGAGCTCGCGCACAGAAGCAAAGACATAAGTGAGCAGCGCCCGCATATGTAAACGGTGTTCAAACCACACATGTGAGGTATCGCCGCGATCGTTAGATTGTAAGACCGCTGCGCAAATACGGTGCGACACAAAAGTATTGCAACGACCGCCATTTTATTCTCTAGGGTGTTAGAATAATAAAAAAAATATATATACATATATTATATACACACACATATATATATATAAAATGTTTGGGGGTTCTAATTAGAGGGAAGGAGATGACAGTGAAAAACACATTAGAACTGGTGTTTTGCTACATGTAATGTAATGTAATGTAACCTGTAATGCCAGCAGCCACCACAAGATGGCGCCAGATCACAGAAGAAAGCAGAGGCCTGCAGAAGGCCCGCTGCGATCGCGCCTTGCACCAGCCGGTAATTGAGGCTGCGGCTTTGCGGCCTTCTGCAGGCTTAAGCTTCCCCAGGCGCCAAGTCACAATTTCTTGTCAAGCCCTGATTATATATATATATATATATACACATACACACAGCACAAGGGCGTACAGGTACGTCCCTTTTTTAGAACCCAGCCATGGGTCGCGAGCACGCTGCTGGTGTCCCGCGATCGGTCACAGGAGCTGAAGAACAGGGAGAGGTGAGTGTAAACAAACCTTCCCCGTTCTTCTCTGTGGCAGTGTCACTGATCGTCTGTTCCCTGATATAGGGAAAGGCGATCAATGATGTCACACGTCCAGCCCCGCCCTGCCCCCCCTACAGTAAGAAACACACAATAGGACACACTCAACCCCTTTAGCGCCCCCTAGTGGTTAACCCCTTCACTGCCAGAGTAATTTTCACAATAATCAAAGCATTTTTATAGCACTTTTCTCTGTGAAAATTACAATGGTCACAAAAATGTGTCAAAAGTGTCCGATGTCACAGTCACAAAAAAAATAAAAATAATCGCTGATCGCCGCCATTACTAGTAAAAAATATAAAATAAAAATGCCATAAATCTATCCCCCTATTTTGTAGACGCTATAAATTTTGCGCAAACCGATCGATAAACGCTTATTACGTTTTTTGTTTTTTTTACCAATAGTATGTAGAAGAATACGTATCGGTCTAAACTGAGGAAAAAAAATCTTTTTTTTTACATATATTTTTGGGGGATATTTATTATAGCAAAAAGTAAAAAAAAAAAATTTAATTTTTATTTTTTTAACCACTTAAAGCGGTTGTAAACCCGCATTGACTTTTTTTTTTTTTACTCCTGCAAAGCAAAAAAGGCACAATGAGCTAGTATGCACCGCATATTAGCTCATTATGAAATGCTTACCTCGGAACGAGGTGAGAGAAACTTACCTGGTCCACGCCGAGCGAGATGTCACCTTGACTCGGCGTGTCTTCCGGGTATCGCCGCTCCAGCGCTGTGATTGACTGGAGCGGCGATGATGTCACTCCCGCGCACGCGTGCGGGAGATTTAAAATCGGCAAGGTCCAGCGGCTGCCGGTCCTTAGCCGAGAATCCCCCCCCTGCGCATGCGCCGCTGCAATCAGCAGCGCATTGCGAGGGGAATATCTCCTAAACCGTACAGGTTTAGGAGATATTCTCCTTACCTACAACAGGTAAGCCTTATTATAGGCTTACCTGTAGGTGAAAGTAAAAAAAGTGGGTTTACAACCACTTTAACCACTTTCCCACCGCGCCATAGGCATTGTACTGCTACGGCGCGGTGGAGTTACTGTGACACAACGTCCCTGGGACGTCGTCCTTCACTTCCGCGATTGCGCGTCCCCTGGGACGCGCTCGCGGAAGTGTCCGTGCTCGCCGGGTCTAGAAGACCCGGCGCACCACGGATCACGGTAAATTGCCGCTGATGACGCCGGTTCCTCCCTCTCCTCTCTGTACCGTTCGGTACAGTGTGCGAGGAGAGGGGGGGGGGGCGCGGGGTGTCAGCAGCAGCGCTGTGGCTGGATCTGTGACAAATGCAGTCACAGATCCAGCCATCCCTCAATCCATCCCAGCTCTGCAATCCCCAGTACCCTGCAATACCCCAGTACCCAGCAATACCCCAGTACCCAGCAATACCCCAATACTCTGCAATACCCCGCGCGATACTCTGCAATACCCCAATACCCTGCATGATACTTTGCAATACCCCAATACTCTGCAATACCGCCTATGGGGATTTTTAAGTAGCGAAGTTTGGCGCCATTCCACGAGTGTGCGCAATTTTGAAGTGTGACATGTTGGGTATCTATTTACTCGGCGTAACTTCATCTTTCACATTATGAAAAAAAATTGGGCTAACTTTACTGTTTTGTTTTAAGCAAAAAAACGTTTTTTTTTTTTAAAAACACGTGTTCAATAAATGTCTGCGAAAATACCGTGCGAGATAAAAAGTTGTAACTGCCGCCATTGTATTCTCTAGGGTCTTTGCTAAAAAAGCATATATAATGTTTGGGGTTCTATGTAATTTTCTAGCGAATAAATGATGATTTTTCCATGTAGGAGAGAAATGTCAGAATTGGTCTGGGTGTTCCAGAACGCCTGATGGTGCTCCCTGCATGTTGGGCCTCTGTATGTGGCCACGCTGTGTAAAAGTCCCACACATGGGGTATCGACATACTCGGAAGGAATAGCAGAATGTGTTTTGGGGTGTAATTTGTGGTATGCATATGCTGTGTGTGAGAAATAACCCGCTAATATGACAGAAACAAGATTTTTTTATTTTTTTTTACAGAATTTTCAGTCGTTTTTCTTTTATAGCGCAAAAAATAAAAACCGCAGAGGTGATCAAATACCACCAAAAGAAAGCTCTATTTGTGGGAAAAAAAGGACAAAAATTTCAAATGGGTAGAATGTTGTATGACTGAGTAATTGTCATTCAAATTGTGAGAGCACCGAAAGCTGAAAATTGGTCTGGTTAGGAAGGGGGTTTAAGTGCCCAGCGGTCAAGTGGTTAAGGACCTGGACCAATATGCTACAAAATGCCCAGAGGCGTTTTTACAATTCGGCACTGCGTCGCTTTAACAGACAATTGCGCGGTCGTGCGACGTGGCTCCCAAACAAAATTTGCGTCCTTTTCTTCCCACAAATAGAGCTTTCTTTTGGTGGTATTTGATCACCTCTGCGGTTTTTATTTTTTGTGCTATATACAAAAATAGAGCGACATTTTTGAAAAAAAAAACACAATATTTTTTCATTTTTATTATAAAAAAAAAAAATCTAATAAACTAAATTTTAGTCAAACATTTAGGCCAAAATGTATTCAGCCACATGTCTTTAGTAAAAAAAAAAAAAAAAAAAAAAAAAAAAACTAGCTACCTAGCGACAACAGTGACACTAATACAGCGATCAGAAAAATGAGCGCTTAGTAACGCTGGCAATAGGGAGTGAAAGGGTTAACTAGAGCGGTGATCAAGGGGTTAAAACTTTATTAGGGGGGATACGGGGGCTACCCTGGACCTAACACTAACTGCCTGTCACACTAACTGTCACACTGACACTAAATGCAGTGATCAGTAAATATATGATCACTGAATTCAGTGACACTGTGACAGGGGGGGGGGGGGGGTGATCGGAAGGGGTTAATGTGCCTATGTGTGTGGTGTCAGTGTAGTGTTGTGCGACTTACTTTGTGATGTCTTCTCTCCTCCCGCCGGATTGAAAATACCGCCGAGAGGAGAGGTGACATCACTTCCCCCTTCCTGTGTTTACACAGGCAGAGGGCGGGGGAGTGCACGCATTGGCTGGGAGCGATCCGGAGGGGGCGGACAAAAACGAACAGCAGCCCCCCTCATCCCGGTTCGCTCGCACAGCCACGGGGACCGGCGCAAGTACCAGGTCGGGGGTCCCGATCGGACCCCCGACCCACGTCTAGGCAGGGAAGAACAGGTACGCCAATGTGCCTGTACGTGCCATTCTGCCGTCGTAAATGTACATGCGGCGGTCCTTAAGGGGTTAATTGTCGCTCTATTTTTGTTTATAGCACAAAAAATAAAAACCACAGAGGTGATCAAATACCACCAAAAGAAAGCTCTATTTGTGGGGGAAAAAGGACGCCAATTTTGTTTGCGAGCCACGTCGCACGACCGCGCAATTGTCAGTTAAAGCGACGCAGTGCCGAAACGCAAAAAGGGGCCAGGTCCTTTACCTGCATAAAGGTCCGGGGGTCTTAATTGGTTAACAAACATCTAAGGAACTCCAGGACTGACCTTTGCTGGATGAGGGTCTCCATCGTCTCCGTCACCCTTTTCTGGCTCTTTGGTTTATCTTTAGCACCTGGAAGGACCCAGCAGCGGCTCACGGTGACACGACGCCATAGATCCAGGCTGGACCCTACTTGTCGCCATAACCTACATACCCGGGAGAGCCTGCGGGTAAAAGGGGGACACGGGGAGATAAGAGATGAGGAGGATGACCCCCTGGATACACACCCGCCATCTTGTGTCCTCACCTGCACAGAATGGGCACCGCGCCCTCACTGTCCACCAGGAACCGGAAGACCCGATGTAAGATCTCCACCGGGATGACGGAGCCCCAGCCAAAGTCGGTGGTGACCGCCCCCTTGTCCATCGACGTCCCCACGCGGCACCTCTTCCGCACGCACACCGTCTCGTCCAGGTCGTGGTTGCTGGAGATGAGGAGCAGCATGTCCTTGTCTGTGTGGTGGATGTAATAGGAAGGTGCGGCATTTTGGGATTGCGGTCTGTTCCTGGAGCGTTTTGTGGGGCGACCGCGCTTGACAGAGTGCTTCCCGCGGGTGGGCGACATCTAGAAAGAAGAGATAATAATAAATAATAATAATAATAATAAGAGGAAGAATAATGAAGAGTAATAATAAAAATAATAATAATGATGAATAATAATAAATAATAATAATAAAGTAGAAGAATAAATAATAATTATAATAATAATTAATAAAAATAATAATAATGAATAATAATAATAATAATAAATAATAATAATAATAATGAGTAATAAATAATATATAATAATAATTATAATAATAATTAATAATAATTAATAATAATAAAGAAGAAGAAGAAGAATAAATAATAATAATGAATAATAATAATAATAATAAATAATATATAATAATAATTATTATTATTATTATTAATTATAATTATTATTATTCATTATTATTATTCATTATTATTATTCATCATTATTATTATTATATATTATTCATTATTATTATAATGATTATTATATATTATTCATTATTAATAATAATTAATAATGAAGAAGAAGAATAATAATAATGAATAATATATAATAATCATTATAATAATAATAATAATAATAATAATAATAATAATAATAATAATGAATAATATATAATAATAATAATAATGATGAATAATAATAATGAATAATTAATAATAATGAATAATAATAATAATAATATATAATAATAATTATAATAATAATGAATATTAATAATAATAATGATGAATAGAAATAAATATTAATAATAATAATAATGAATAATAATAATTATAATAAATAATAATAATAATGATCATGAATAATAATAATAATAATAATAAATAATAATATTATGCTTCCTTTGGGAAGATGAAATCTGAAGAGGTGATGATGATAAGAATTGTAGGATTTCTAATAACAGCTTGCCTGTAAAATCCTTTTCTTTGAGTAAACCACGGGACGCAGAGCCTTAATCAAGACATAGAGCAGGGTTCGACAAAATCCGTCCGCCCGGTCGCATTTGCGACTAGAATCAGCAACCTGGCACCCGGGGAAGGAAGCTTAGGCCTACAGAGGGCCGCAAAGCCGTTGTCTCAGTTACCGGCCGATGCAGCGGGGGCGCACAGAGACACAGGATACCCCATCGTGGGCCGCGCCGGCCATTAATTGAGGCCACGGCTTTGCGGCCTTCTGCAGGCCTAAGCTTCCTTCTGTGATACGGCGCCATCTGGTGGTGGCCGTTGGCATGACAAGTAAACCAGCAATTCTAATGAAGCTTCCCCAGTGTTTTCACTGCCATCTCCTTCCCTCTAATTAGAACCCCCAAACATTATATATATTTATTCTAACACCCTACAGAATAAAATGGCGGTTGTTGCAATATGTATTTGCGCAGCGGTCTTACAAGCGCACTTTTTTGGGGAAAAAATACACGAATTAAAAAATAAGACAACAGTAAAGTTAGCCCAATGTTTTTTTAGATTTACATCCCCCTCCTCCTCATCATATTCTCACCATCATTATTATCCCATGATTATCATCCCCGCTCCTCATCTTCATTATCATCCCCCTCCTTATCGTCATAATCACCCCCCTCCTCATCATCATCTCCCTCCTCCTCATCATCTCCTAACCACCATCCCCCCTCCTTCTCATCATCATCACCCCCCTCCTCCTCATCATCACCCCCCTCCTCCTCATCATCATCCCCCTCCTCATCATCATCCCCCTCCTCCTCATCATCATTATCATCCCCCTCCTTATCATCATAAACACCCCCCTCCTCATCATCATCTCCCTCCTCCTCATCATCTCACCATCATTATCTCCTAACCACCATCCCCCCTCCTTCTCATCATCATCATCCCCCTTCTCCTCCTCATATTCTCCCCATCATCATCCCATGATTATCATCCCCGCTCCTCATCTTCATTATCATCCCCCTCCTTATCGTCATAATCACCCCCCTCCTCATCATCATCTCCCTCCTCCTCATCATCTCCTAACCACCATCCCCCCTCCTTCTCATCATCATCACCCCCCTCCTCATCATCATCATCCCCTCCTCCTCATCTTCATTATCATCTCCCTCCTCCTCCTCATCATCTCCTAACCACCATCCCCCCTCCTTCTCATCATCATCATCCCCCTTCTCCTCATCATATTCTCCCCATCATCACCCCCCCCCCTCCTTCTTATCATCCTCCCCTGCTCCTCCTCATCTCACCATCATTATCATCCCCCCTCCTCATCATCTCACCATCATCCCTCCTCATCATCATCTTCTCCCCATCATTATTATCCCATTATCATCATCCCCCCTCCTCCTCCTCATCTTCTCCCCATCATCATCATCCCCACTCTTCATCATCATCATCCCCCTCATCTCACCATCATCACCCCCCCCTCCTTCTTATCATCCTCCCCCTGCTCCTCCTCATCTCACCATCATAATCATCATCCCTCCTCATCAACATCTTCTCCCCATCATTATTATCCCATGATCATCATCCCCGCTCCTCATCTTCATCATCTCACCATCATCCCCCCTCCTCCTCATCATCCCCCCTCCTTTTATATCAATCATTATCATCCCTCCTCCTCATCCCATCATCCTCTCCTCCTCGTTATCATCCCCCCGGGGGAGGGGAGTCACCCTCCTATGTGTCCCGGTGACACCCTCCATCCCGTGTGACCCCACAGGAAATCCCCCGTGTTGGGTGTCCCCGGTACAGGAATAAAGGAAAATCCTCCAACAGGGGACACACAGGGTCTGGTGACTTCCTGTTGTGTCCCTGGGACAGGAAGTAAGGAAAATCTCCTCTACGGGGACACCTGACATGGGGGGGGGGTTCTCTAATTTCTAGGCTCGGTGGGGGAGGGGGGTACAGAACACAATAGTGGGGGAACGGTCCTCCTCTCATTATCATAGACCCCGCCCCTCGTGATGATGGACATGTGAGGGAAGATTTCCTGTCATACACACCGCCCCCCTCCCCCACACACCGTACCGTGCGGTATTCACCGACCTTTCTCTCTCTCCTCCCCGGAATTCCCCGCTAGTGGGCGGGATTAAGAGCCGCGTTCCTCCTCCCACACTCACTCGGCCAGGGGGAGGGGCTGCGGCGCGGGCAGCCATCTTGGTACACCCGGCTACGGGACCCGCCCCGCTTTGTTGCTTCCACCAATCCGGATCTCCGTGTGCGGTCATGTGACCCTGGAAGTACAGAGGGCGGGGCGGGGCGGGGCGGGTGCTCTGAGGATGTACAATGTCTGTAGTGTGATTTTCTATACATAAGGATGGAAGAGCAACAGCGTGATCACCTCCACCCCCCACATGTCTATCATCAGACTATGATAATGAGATGAGGACCCCCCCTCCCCCACTAAACCTCATATGTCAGGTGTCCCCCATAGAGGAGATTTCCTTCACTTCCTGTCCCAGAGACAACAGGAACTCACCAGATCCTGTGCAAGTCCCCATAGAGGCATACCTCCCGCGATTGCAGCCCCCCCGCTTAACAACTCCGTCCCGCGGCCCCCCACTCAACAAACAACTGCGTCCCGCCGCAACCCCCCCCCCCCCTCAACAACTCCAATTTGCGCGCGGCGGCACCCCCCCCCCTCAACAACTCTGACCCGCGGCACCCCCCCTCAATAACTCCGACCCGCGGCACCCCCCCCTCAACAACTCCGATCTGCGCGGTGGCACCCCCCCTCAACAACTCTGACCCGCGGCCCCCCCCCCTCAATAACTCCGACCCGCGGCACCCCCCCCCCTCAACAACTCCGATCTGCGCGGCGGCACCCCCCCCTCAACTCAACAACTCTGACCCGCAGCCCCCCCCCCCTCAACAACTCTGACCCGCGCACCCCCCCCTCCCTCAACAACTCCGATCTGCGGCGGCACACCCCCCCTCAACAAAAATGTCCCGCAGGGAAATTTTAAAATGTTGGGAGGTATGATAGAGGAGATTTCCTTAACCTCTTGTGCCAGAGACACAGTGGGATTTCCTTCACTTCCTGTCTCGGGGACACCACAGGAAGTCACAAGATCCTGTGTGTCCCCATAGAGGAGATTTCCTTCACTTCCTGTCCCAGAGACACAGCAGGAAGTCACCAGATCCTGTGTGTGTCCCCATAGAGGAGATTTCCTTCACTTCCTGTCCCAGAGACAACAGGAAGTCACCAGATCCTGTGTGTGTCCCCATAGAGGAGCACACTTCTGTGGGTCGTGGAAGGGAAGGAACGACTTCCCAGACTGAAGGGCCGGAGATCTCAGCCACCAGACCAGGGAGGCCCTGACCAGTTGGCTCACCCGTATCTGACGATCCAGGGACAACGGAGATTTTTTCCCATCTGGACAGGATCTCCCTCTGCAAGACTCGAGTGTGGAATTGAGCATATGGTAACTGCTTCGAAGGAGGCTACCATGAGACTCAGAACTCGCATGCAAAAACGTAGTGACGGCCATCTGTGGGATGCCAACAGCTTCACCGCCGCCTGAAGAGTCTGCAGTTTGTCCACCAGAAGAATAATTCTCGCTTCCAAGGAGTCTAGGACCAGGCCTAGGTATTCCAGGAGCTGAGTCGGCACCAACACTCACTTCTGGAAGTTCAGCACCCAATTTATTTAAGTGTCTGACTGGCAATCGCCACATCCCCCTCCAATTCCGACGCAGCTCTCAGAAGAAAGTCGTCCAGCCCACGATATCGATTCCTCGCTGTCTCAATACGGCCAAAATCAGGGCAAGCACCTTGGTGAAAACCCTTGGTGCCGATGCCAGACCGAAGGGAAGAGCCACAAATTGGTAGTGGTCGTCCCTGACCGCAAAGCGGAGAAAACTCTGATGCCTGACAAATACGCAGTGTTGTAAGTAACGGAGTTACAATAAACGCAGTTACCTAATACAGCCCCTTTTGAGGGTAACGAGTAATCTACCTGATTACTCTTCCCCTCACGGTAACGCAGTTCCCATTACTTGGACGGCATTACCACAATTACATCTACCGCCACTAGATGGCAGCAGAGTAATTGCTTCTGCCGATGCTGTGAACATAAATATGGGTGGAAATCCGCTTTAGAATCATGTGACCGCTGTGATGGCCTGTCACAGCGGTCTGAAAATCCCAATCACAAGGAGCACTGGATACAATGAGCCCCACCCACCTCACACCGACCTATCACCGGGGAACAACTCGCATCGATCACACACACTGTGTGCGCAACCTGATCAATGATCCGGGGAACACATTGCCGGAACAAAATGTTCCACAGAACAAACGTTCCCTATACAACACAGTGTACACAGCGACATCTAGTGGTCAACATGGTAAGTGCAGGACACCTATACAGACCAATGATCAGCAGGTTATTTTTGGTCAGTGATTTCATCTCCATCAGACAAAGAAAAATCTGACATCCCCATTCCAGATCCCTTCCATCTAATAAAGCTTATATAAGATCAATAAAATAATAAACAATAAACTATAGAAAATTCTAATAAAGCCTAATATAAGATTTTAAATTACAGACTCTGTAAACGTCAAGGGAATGTATATTATGAACATACATTTTAATCCAGCTTATAAGTTGGATGTAATATGTAGCAGATGGATAAGGGTTTTAAGTCCTATTAGCTGCACATACATGGTGGGACGGATGCACCTAGGCTGGGATATACACGAGATCACCATTTGTTTCCGGTTTTCTTCTCTCAAGGATCTGCCATTCTTTTGTCTTGGAGTATTAACTCACTGCTCCCTGGCAAGCGCCCGTCACCTGCTTCTCAACAAAGCATTGTAGAATACTAAAAAAAAATTCAGTTACTTTGCTGAGTAACTAATTACTTTTTCAATGTAGTAACTGAGTCACTAACGCAATTACTTTTTCGGACAAGTAATTCGTAACTGTAACTAATTACTTTTTTAAAGGACGATGAGCAACACTGCAAATACGGAGACATGCAAGTATGCGTGCTTGATGTCCAAGGATGCCAGAAAATCCCCCTGATGGAGAGCCGCAACTACAGAGCGCACTGATTCCATTCCGAACCTTTACAAATAGTTGAGGACCCTGGAGATCCAGGATTGGTCGGACCCCCTCCTACTTTGGAACCTCCGGATGGCGTGCCGCCACTACAGAGAGCACCGATTCCATTCCGAACCTTTACCAGCAGTTGAGGTCCCTGAGATCCAGGACTGGGCGGACCCCGTCCCTTAGCGACTACAAACAGCGTGAGTAGAATGCCTGAAATCCTTCCGTCTATGGCACGGGTATTATCACCCCGCGCCCCAGCAGTTCCTGTACTGCCCCAACAGGGCATCCCGAGGAGTCGGAGGAAGCTGAAGGTAGGAGGGAAGAAAACTGTTCGATGGGCAAGAAAGAAACTATCTTGTACCCCGAGCTGCAAACTTGAGAAGGCGACCCCCCACCCAAGTGTCGGACGGGGGCAAACCTTTATCCTGTCGCAGATTCCTTCGCAGGCTTGCTTGGCCTGCAAAACCAGGGACGCCCTTGTCCCTCAGCAGGCATCTTAACGTCCTGGGAGCACTTACCCGCAGCTCCGCTTGTGAGCAGAAAAGTGTGTTCTGGCCTACAGAGTGACCCCTTACCCTTTCTGGATTGTGGGAGCAGCGTGCTCCTACCCTCCAGTGACATTTTTATCCACTTAACAACCAAGGACGTCATATGACATCCTCGACTTTGTGAGGCGATATCTGAATGATGGGGGCAGCTACAGGTGCCATTCAGATATCACAGTCTTCAGCCACCGATTCTGTGCACAGTTCCGCCACTTGATCGTTCTTATAGGCAGCGGGAGGGACATCCCCCCTCCCGCCGCCATCCGGTGTTTCTCCGGGCTCTTCTGTGCCATCGGGGGCCCGGAGAATGAATCGGCCCACGTTGGCTGGGAAGCATAGAGATGACTGGTGACCATATGGTCACCAGTCATCTCTATGATCGTCGGAGGCCCCGGCGCGACGTTATGACATCACGCCCGGGTCCCCGTAAGTAAACAAAGCCGCAATCGTGGATGTCGGCATGTGATCAGTGATTTTTTTTTTTTTCACAATCTCATTCTTTCCAGCCTGGAGGAGAGATGTGGGGGGAGGGGGAGGTCTTATTGACACCGCCTCTCTCCATAAAGAGGACCTGTCACAATGATTCCTATTACAAGGGATGTTTACATTCTTTGTAACAGGAATAAAAGTGATCAAAAAAAAGTATAAAAAAAAATTAAGTAAAATAAAAACAAATAAAAAAACATTTTTTTTTTTTTATTTTTTTTTTTGCTTTTTAAAGTGTATTTTTGTGCGTGAACTCGAGAGAGAGGATCCGGACTGCAGGAGTTGGGAGTAAGCAGACCCTCCCCCCGGAGGCAATCGCCATCCTTTTCCATGCCCCTGGTGGCAATGGCGGGTGTGAGGGGGGGCCTCCCACTCACCCCGCCCTACCTGCTCCACTTGGGAGCCCAACGGGACCCCAATGGGGCAGAGGGACTCCCCCTATGAGGGAGTGAGGGGGCCTAGTCCACCCAGCCAGCCCCATAGGTCCTTCACCTCTCTTTATTTTAGGAGACCGCATGGCCAAAGTGCGTGTGTGTTAAACCAATTTCGTGTGCGTGCAAGTGTGGTGGTTTTTGTGGGGGGGGGGGTGGGCGTACTAAGCACAGGCGTACCCTGCATAGCACACCCACCGGGAGCCGGGCTGAGACCACCAAACTCAATTCACATGTGACCGGGATCCGAACCCTTGGCTGCAGAGGTGAATGGCTTGTCAGCGCAGTGCCAATCACGTTCAGCCACCACAGCTCCTACAACACATTTTAAATTTTAACGCCCCTGTCCCCGGTAGCTCACGCACAGAAGCGAACACGCATGCAAGTTCCGCCTACATATGTAAACGCCGTTCAAACCCCACATGTGAGGTATCGTCGCGTGCGTTAGAGCGAGAACAACAATTCTAGCTCTAGACCTGGCCTGTAACCCTAAACTGTTAACCTGCAAAAAAAATGTAAAAGCGTCGCCTATGGAGATTTTTAAGTACCAAAGTTTGGCGCCATTCCATGAGTGTGCGCAATTTTAAAGCGTGACATGTTAGGTATCTATTTACTCGGCGGAACATTATCTTTCACATTATACAAAAAAAATTGTTCTAACTTTACTGTTTTGTTATTTTTAAATTCATGAAACCGTTTTTTTTTATCCCAAAAAAAGGCGTTTAAAAAATGATTTGCGCAAATACAGTGCGAGACCGCCATTTTATTCCTTGGGGTGTCTGCTAAAAATATATATATATCGGGCCAGATTCTCTAAGAAATTCGCCGGCGTAGCGTAAGCCATTTACACTACGCCGCCGCATCGTACTAGAGCAAGTGCCGTATTCTCTAAGCATTTGCTCCGTAGTTTGCGTTGGCGTAGCGAAAATGGCCCAGCGTAAGCCCGCGTAATTCAAATGGGGCGGCTTGTATTTAAATTAAGCGTGCCCCCACTTCGAACGAACTGCGCATGCGCCGGCCGGGGAAAAAGCCCAGTGCGCATGCTCCAGCTCACGTCGGAAAGCGCCGTTGAAACCGACGTCAAAACGACGTGATCGTCACTACGCAATGCCCTATTCGCGAACGAGTTAGTAAAATGATGTAAGCGACGGAAAAAGCCGACGCTGACCCGACGCCATACTTAACATGGCATCCGACGGGACCTGACGGCATCCGACGGTACTGCGTAAGGTTAACCTTTTTTTAGCTGGTTGTTAAGGGAAATTTTAAAAAATCGCGGTAAAAAGCACCGCAAAAATGCACAAAAGCAACACGCATAGGTGTAAATCGAGCCGAAGTGAGTTGCCATCTAGATTGGGGGGAGGCCTGTGGACGTGATGCATCGGGAACTTTGCAAAAGCTCCAGGTCCTCTAATCCTCGGACATCCATGATAGGCAGAACACTGAACAGAGGCTCTGCTGGGAAACCGAGTGTTCCGCCTATCACAGCACGAGGAGGAGGCGCGGCTTTTGAACAATGGAAGCCACGCAGTCTGACAGACTCTGCATGTCAGGGATAAGGTACGGGATCTTTGTAGTGAGGCATGCGACGAGCACAGGTGAGGTATACAATGGCACAGTGAGGCATGTAACGGCACAGTGAGGCATGCAATGGGCACAGCGAGGCATGCAATGGGCACAGCGAGGCATGCAATGGGCACAGCGAGGCATGCAATGGGCACAGCGGGGCATGCAATGGGCACAGCGGGGCATGCAATGGGCACAGCGGGGCATGCAATGGGCACAGCGGGGCATGCAATGGGCACAGCGAGGCATGCAATGGGCACAGCGAGGCATGCAATGAGCACAGCGAGGCATGCAATGGGCACAGCGAGGCATGCAATGGGCACAGCGAGGCATGCAATGAGCACAGCGAGGCATGCAATGAGCACAGCGAGGCATGCAATGAGCACAGCGAGGCATGCAATGAGCACAGCGAGGCATGCAATGAGCACAGCGAGGCATGCAATGAGCACAGTGAGGCATGTAATGGCACAGTGAGGCATGCAATGAGCACTGTGAGGCATGCAATGAGCACAGTGAGGCATGTAATGGCACAGTGAGGCATGTAATGGCACAGTGAGGTATGGAATGGGCACAGTGAGGCATGTAATGGCACAGTGAGGCATGTAATGGCACAGTGAGGTATGGAATGGGCACAGTGAGGCATGCAATGAGCACAGTGAGGCATGCAATGAGCACAGTGAAGCACTGTGAGGTATGTAATGGCACCGTGAGGCACGTAATTGCACAGTGAGGCACTGTGAGGTATGCAATGACACCGTGAGGTATTAAGCACAGTGAGGCATGTAATGGCGCAGTGAGGCATGTAATGGCACAGTGAGGCACGCAATGGCGCAGTGAGGCACGCAATGGGCACAGTGAGGCACGCAATGGGCACAGTGAGGCACGCAATGGGCACAGTGAGGCACGCAATGGGCACAGTGAGGCACGCAATGGGCACAGTGAGGCACGCAATGGGCACAGTGAGGCACGCAATGGGCACAGGGAGGCATGCAATGGGCACAGTGAGGCATGCAATGGGCACAGTGAGGCATGTAATGGGCACAGTGAGATATGCAATGGCACAGTGAGGCATGCAATGGGCACAGTGAGGCATGCAATGGGCACAGTGAGGCATGTAATGGGCACAGTGAGATATGCAATGGCACAGTGAGGTATGGAATAGGCACAGTGAGGCATGCAATGAGCACAGTGAAGCACCGTGAGGCACGTAATGGCACAGTGAGGCACGTAATTGCACAGTGAAGCACTGTGAGGTATGTAATGACACCGTGAGGTATTAAGCACAGTGGGGCATGCAATGGGCACAGCGGGGCATGCAATGGGCACAGCGGGGCATGCAATGGGCACAGCGGGGCATGCAATGGGCACAGCGGGGCATGCAATGGGCACAGCGAGGCATGCAATGGGCACAGCGAGGCATGCAATGAGCACTGCGAGACATGCAATGAGCACTGCGAGGCATGCAATGAGCACTGCGAGGCATGCAATGAGCACAGCGAGGCATGCAATGAGCACAGCGAGGCATGCAATGAGCACTGCGAGGCATGCAATGAGCACTGCGAGGCATGCAATGAGCACAGCGAGGCATGCAATGAGCACAGCGAGGCATGCAATGAGCACAGTGAGGCATGTAATGGCACAGTGAGGCATGCAATGAGCACAGTGAGGTATGGAATGGGCACAGTGAGGCATGTAATGGCACAGTGAGGCATGTAATGGCACAGTGAGGTATGGAATGGGCACAGTGAGGCATGCAATGAGCACAGTGAGGCATGCAATGAGCACAGTGAGGCATGCAATGAGCACAGTGAAGCACTGTGAGGTATGTAATGGCACCGTGAGGCACGTAATGGCACAGTGAGGCACTGTGAGGTATGCAATGACACCGTGAGGTATTAAGCACAGGGAGGCATGTAATGGCGCAGTGAGGCATGTAATGGCGCAGTGAGGCATGTAATGGCACAGTGAGGCACGTAATGGCACAGTGAGGCACGTAATGGCACAGTGAGGCACGTAATGGCACAGTGAGGCACAGTGTGGTATGTAAGGGCACAGTGAGGCATGCAATGGGCACAGTGAGGCATGCAATGGGCACAGTGAGGCATGTAATGGGCACAGTGAGGCATGTAATGGGCACAGTGAGATATGCAATGGCACAGTGAGGTATGGAATGGGCACAGTGAAGCACCGTGAGGCACGTAATGGCACAGTGAGGCACGTAATTGCACAGTAATGACACCGTGAGGTATTAAGCACAGTGAGGCATGTAATGGCGCAGTGAGGCATGTAATGGCGCAGTGAGGCATGTAATGGCGCAGTGAGGCATGTAATGGCGCAGTGAGGCACAGTGAGGTATGTAATGGCACAGTGAGGCATGCAATGGGCATAGTGAGGCATGCAATGGGCACAGTGAGGCATGCAATGGGCACAGTGAGGCATGCAATGGGCACAGTGAGGCATGCAATGGGCACAGTGAGGCATGCAATGGGCACAGTGAGGCATGCAATGGGCACAGTGAGGCATGTAATGGGCACAGTGAGATATGCAATGGCACAGTGAGGTATGGAATGGGCACAGTGAGGCATGCAATGAGCACAGTGAAGCACCGTGAGGCACGTAATGGCACAGTGAGGCACGTAATTGCACAGTGAAGCACTGTGAGGTATGTAATGACACCGTGAGGTATTAAGCACAGTGAGGCATGTAATGGCGCAGTGAGGCATGTAATGGCGCAGTGAGGCATGTAATGGCGCAGTGAGGCACAGCGAGGTATGCAATGGGCACAGCGGGGCATGCAATGGGCACAGCGGGGCATGCAATGGGCACAGCGGGGCATGCAATGGGCACAGCGGGGCATGCAATGGGCACAGCGAGGCATGCAATGAGCACTGCGAGGCATGCAATGAGCACTGCGAGGCATGCAATGAGCACTGCGAGGCATGCAATGAGCACTGCGAGGCATGCAATGAGCACTGCGAGGCATGCAATGAGCACAGCGAGGCATGCAATGAGCACAGCGAGGCATGCAATGAGCACAGCGAGGCATGCAATGAGCACAGCGAGGCATGCAATGAGCACAGCGAGGCATGCAATGAGCACAGCGAGGCATGCAATGAGCACAGCGAGGCATGCAATGAGCACAGCGAGGCATGCAATGAGCACAGTGAGGCATGTAATGGCACAGTGAGGCATGCAATGAGCACAGTGAGGTATGGAATGGGCACAGTGAGGCATGTAATGGCACAGTGAGGCATGTAATGGCACAGTGAGGTATGGAATGGGCACAGTGAGGCATGCAATGAGCACAGTGAGGCATGCAATGAGCACAGTGAGGCATGCAATGAGCACAGTGAAGCACTGTGAGGTATGTAATGGCACCGTGAGGCACGTAATGGCACAGTGAGGCACGTAATTGCACAGTGAGGCACTGTGAGGTATGCAATGACACCGTGAGGTATTAAGCACAGGGAGGCATGTAATGGCGCAGTGAGACATGTAATGGCACAGTGAGGCACGTAATGGCACAGTGAGGCACGTAATGGCACAGTGAGGCACGTAATGGCACAGTGAGGCACAGTGTGGTATGCAATGGCACAGTGAGGCATGCAATGGGCACAGTGAGGCATGCAATGGGCACAGTGAGGCATGCAATGGGCACAGTGAGGCATGCAATGGGCACAGTGAGGCATGCAATGGGCACAGTGAGGCATGCAATGGGCACAGTGAGGCATGTAATGGGCACAGTGAGATATGCAATGGCACAGTGAGGTATGGAATGGCACAGTGAGGTATGGAATGGGCACAGTGAAGCACCGTGAGGCACGTAATGGCACAGTGAGGCACGTAATTGCACAGTGAAGCACTGTGAGGTATGTAATGACACCGTGAGGCATGTAATGGCGCAGTGAGGCATGTAATGGCGCAGTGAGGCACAGTGAGGTATGTAATGGCGCAGTGAGGCACAGTGAGGTATGTAATGGCACAGTGAGGCACAGTGAGGTATGTAATGGCACAGTGAGGCATGCAATGGGCACAGTGAGGCATGCAATGGGCACAGTGAGGCATGCAATGGGCACAGTGAGGCATGCAATGGGCACAGTGAGGCATGCAATGGGCACAGTGAGGCATGCAATGGGCACAGTGAGGCATGCAATGGGCACAGTGAGGCATGCAATGGGCACAGTGAGGCATGCAATGGGCACAGTGAGGCATGCAATGGCACAGTGAGATATGCAATGGCACAGTGAGGTATGGAATGGGCACAGTGAAGCACCGTGAGGCACGTAATGGCACAGTGAGGCACGTAATTGCACAGTGAAGCACTGTGAGGTATGTAATGACACCGTGAGGCATGTAATGGCGCAGTGAGGCATGTAATGGCGCAGTGAGGCACAGTGAGGTATGTAATGGCGCAGTGAGGCACAGTGAGGTATGTAATGGCACAGTGAGGCACAGTGAGGTATGTAATGGCACAGTGAGGCATGCAATGGGCACAGTGAGGCATGCAATGGGCACAGTGAGGCATGCAATGGGCACAGTGAGGCATGCAATGGGCACAGTGAGGCATGCAATGGGCACAGTGAGGCATGCAATGGGCACAGTGAGGCATGCAATGGGCACAGTGAGGCATGCAATGGGCACAGTGAGGCATGCAATGGGCACAGTGAGGCATGCAATGAGCACAGTGAGGCATGCAATGAGCACAGTGAGGCATGCAATGAGCACAGTGAGGCATGCAATGAGCACAGTGAGGCATGCAATGAGCACAGTGAGGCATGTAATGGCACAGTGAGGCATGTAATGGCACAGTGAGATATGCAATGGCACAGTGAGGTATGGAATGGGCACAGTGAGGCATGCAATGAGCACAGTGAAGCACCGTGAGGTATGTAATGGCACCGTGAGGCACGTAAGGCACAGTGAGGCACGTAATTGCACAGTGAAGCACTGTGAGGTATGTAATGACACCGTGAGGTATTAAGCACAGTGAGGCATGCAATGGCACAGTGAGGCAAGCAATGGCACAGTGAGGCACGCAATGGCACAGTGAGGCACGCAATGGCACAGTGAGGCACGCAATGGCACAGTGAGGCACGCAATGGCACAGTGAGGCACGCAATGGCACAGTGAGGCACGCAATGGCACAGTGAGGCACGCAATGGCACAGTGAGGCACGCAATGGCACAGTGAGGCACGCAATGGCAAACGCAATGGCACAGTGAGGCACGCAATGGCACAGTGAGGCACGCAATGGCACAGTGAGGCACGTAATGGCACAGTGAGGCACGTAATGGCACAGTGAGGCACGTAATGGCACAGTGAGGCACGTAATGAGCACAGAGAGGCACGTAATGAGCACAGAGGCATGTAATGAGCACAGAGAGGCATGTAATGAGCACAGAGAGGCATGTAATGAGCACAGTGAGGCATGTAATGGCACAGGGAGGCATGCAATGGGCACAGGGAGGCATGTAATGGGCACAGGGAGGCATGTAATGGCACAGGGAGGCATGTAATGGCACAGGGAGGCATGTAATGGCACAGGGAGGCATGCAATGGGCACAGGGAGGCATGTAATGGGCACAGGGAGGCATGTAATGGGCACAGTGAGGTATGCAATGGCACAGTGAGGCATGAAGAAGAGACGCGTGAGTGGATATATGATAGGGATTTACAAATACCTCAGTGGTATAGGAAATAAACGATTCAGTCCTGGGGGAAATAAGGACGTGGAACTCTCTTACACAATTGGTGGTGGCTGCGAGGAATATGGACATTTTTTAAATACTCTTGGATAAAAGAAAAAGGTCTAGTGTATGGCCTGCCTTGGTGCAGACTTCTTGGAGGTCAGTGAGCCAATCACACAAGCAGAAAATTACATATCCGGGGGGGGGGGGGGGGGGGCGCTCTGTACAGAACCCCTCCAGGTTACCATATTGCAATACATTTCGCATTGAAAAATGACAACGACTGGCAGAGGTCACCCATTTATGAGTGGAAAATGAGTGCACAACAGGGGGGTTCTTTCAGAAAACTTTAATAATCCTGAAGAGAAATTATTAATATACAAAAACTAACAAAAAACTAAAAATGCATATATACAACATGAACAGGAAGGAAGAAAGAAAGGGAAAAGTAGGAATGGAATAGAGAGAGAGCTTCCAATAGTGTGAAATCACTTAGAGTAACAAATTTTCAGTAACATTTTCATTTATTGATTTTTTCCCGTTGGTTGATATTTTGTATTATTTAACCACTTAAGCCCCGGACCATTATACAGGTAAAGGACCTTGCCCCTTTTTGTGATTCGGCACTGCGTCACTTTAACCGACAATTGCGCAGTCGCGCGACGTGGCTCCCAAACAAAATTGGCGACCTTTTTCCCCCACTAATAGAGCTTTCTTTTGGTGGTATTTGATCACGTCTGCGGTTTTTATTTTTTGCGCTATAAACAAAAATAGAGCGACAATTTTGAAAAAAAAAATGCAATATTTTTAACTTTTTGCTATAATAAATATCCCCAAAAAGATATAGAAAGCCGTGTCATTCTGCCGACGTAAATGTGCAGGAGGCGGTCCTTAAGTGGTTAAGTAGCAGCACAAATCTTTCACTTTTTTGGTTTCACAAGCGCAGTGCGCACCGATTGAATACTATAATAAACATTCCATCCAATCAAAGCACTGCACTAAATAAAAAAACTCCGGCTGAGCAGTAAAATAAAATCTGGTTAAAACAAAAAGTCTGTAAAAATGGCGATTTCTCTCATTTTTGGGCGTCGGCCTCCCATTTATGGATGGACTCAGATTATGAAAACTTTATTAATCCCGAAGGGGAATTCTGAAAACAGGGAATGCATTACTGCAGAACCCTCGATAATAACCAGCGCTCCAGCTGGAGAAGATCTAGAAATTTGCACCGGATCCTTTAGTTCAATGGAGGAAGTTCATCAGCAGGTGTCTGCTCTTTTATCTCCTGAAGACTCTTGGTCAGATCAGACAGACACCCCTTAATGTCCCCCCTGCCCCGGTAGGCACGATCCAGTCCTTGGGGAATGTGTTGGCAGGAGGACAGGTCCAGGTGGGTGAGGGACCGGCAGCTGAGGAGGACATCTCTGCAGAGAGAAGGAGGGGGGGGGTCAGTACTCTGCAGGGTGGGGGGCAGAATATCACTACAAATATCTATATTGTGGAATGATCACCTGACAGCGTGGGGTGTGGCTCTGGTTCCTGCAAGGTTCAGGGATTGGAGGGTGTCATTGCCTGCGCCACCTCCTTTGGTGAGATTATGGAAGGCCTCCGCCAGATCCTCTTCTGTGTATAACTGACCCATCAAGTCCAGTTCCTTCAGGCTGTGCCGCCATTTACTGGTCAGCAGATGGGACCCAGAAACGATTGGAGGCACCAC
>JAJQKJ010001625.1:0-12500 GCA_029574335.1 Rana kukunoris | reverse complement strand
CGGGGGGGGGGGGTGTGCTCTGGAGTTGCTCAGATACTGACCTGTACATGGGAGCTCAGACAAGGCCTGTGGTGAGATCTTGTAACATCCCCGCAGGACTAGAACTCGCAGCTTCCTGGAACCTTTCAGCATTTTTTGGCAGACGTCATCGGTGACAGGGCAGACATAGTCAGGGAGCCACAGTTCCTTCAGCTCAGGAAAACCGGAGGCAGCCGCGGGGAGTTCAGGTTCAAGTTTGGCCTGCCACGGGACATTTAAAAATCTCAGAACCTGCAATGGAGAACAGAGGAACCTGAGAAGTAAGCTCATCATATGACCATCCCAACAGCATTGGTTGTAAAGAGGACCTGTCACAAACACAAGACATTGTTCCCCATAAAGGAGGCGCAACCCATGCAAAAGGTATGGACCAGGGAACGAACGCCGTCTAATTTTACGTAGTTTACTTTGTACGTGAATAGGGCTGTGCATCAACGTATCTTAGGCAGTTGTTTAGACGTGATTGTGAGCATGTGCACTGGGATGCGGCCACGGCACGACGCATGCGCAGTTCGTACTTGTCTGGCACTCAGTACTTGTCTGGCACTCAGCACATAATTTGCCTGGGGTCACGCCCACTTCCACCTACGCTGGCTTACGCCTACGAATATACGCTACGCCAGCGCAGAGTTGGGAGCATTTGCTTTGTGAATTCCATGCTTGCCTCTCCGTGTTGCGCCGGCGTAGCGTAAAAGACATACGCTACGGCGGCATAAATATGCGCCGATGTATGTGAATCCGGGCCATTGCTGGCAGGCAGGCCTTTACTCCAGAAAGGATTCTTCCCTTCCCTGCCACCATCAAGGTCTTCTTGGTGTTATGGAGCCCTCTTCCTTTACCCAGGTCTCCTTCTAGATTCCCCTTGTGTTCAGCACATGGCTGTTTTATCTCACTTCCTGTCTCCCCAATTCCCACCAACATCACTTCCTGTTGACCTAGCCTTCATGAACCAATTATACAAGTTCATTAGCATTTTATATAAAGGATGCCAAACTTCTGAATTCTAGATAAAATGTATTATTCCATATATTAATAACATCTAAAAAATATAAAATGGCCATGGCAACACTCTTTCATTAGTCTGGCGCTAGCTTAACCACTTTAGGACCGCCGCACGACGATATACGTCGACAGAATGGCACGGCTGGGCACATGGACGTACAGGTACGTCCCCTTTAAGAGCCCAGCCGTGGGTTGCGAGCGCGCCGCCGGTCCGAAGCTCCGTGACTGTGCCAGCGGGACCCGCGGACCCGATCGCCGCCGGTGTCCCGCGATCGGTCACAGGAGCTGAAGAACAGGGAGAGGTGAGTGTAAACAAACATTCCCCATTCTTCATTGTGGCGCTGTTCTACTTAACCACTTGAAGACCGCCGCACGCCGATATACGTCAGCAGAATGGCACGGCTGGGCACAGGGACGTATATAAACATCCTCTTTAAGAGCCCAGCCGTGGGTCGTGCGTGCGCCGCCGGCGGATCCCGCTTGCGACCCGGCCTGAAGCTCCGCGATCGCGTACCCGATCGCCACCGGTGTCCCGCGATCGTTCACAGGAGCTGAACAGGGAGAGGTGAGTGTAAACAAACATTTCCCATTCTTCTCTGTGGCTTGTCAGTGATCATGTGTTCCCTGTCATAGAGGACGACGATCAGTGATGTCACAGCCACGCCCACTACAGTTAGAAAAAACACATTAGTACACACTTGACCCCTTTAGCGCCCCCTAGTGGTTAACCCCTTCATTGCCATTTTCACAATCAGTAAATTTTTATAGCACTGATCGCTGTGAAAATGACAATGGTCCCAAAAATGTGTCAAAAGTGTCCGCCATAATGTCGCAGTCACAAAAAAATAAAAATCACTGATCGCCGGCAATACTAGTAAATATATATTTTTTTTTTATAAAAATGCCATAAAAACTATCCCCTATTTTGTAAATGCTATAAATTTTGCACAAATCAAACGCTCATTGCAATTCTTGTTACCAAAATATGTAGAATACGTATCGGCCTAAACTGAGGGAAATTTTATATATATATATATATATATATATATTTTTTTTTTTTTTGGGTCATTTATGATAGCAAAAAGACAAAAATATAGATTTTTTTTTTCAAAATTGTCGCTCTATTTTTGTTTATAGAGGAAAAAAAAAAAAAAAAAACTGCAGAGGTGATCAAATACCACCAAAAGAAATCTCTATTTGTGGGGAAAAAAGGACGCCAATTTTGTTTGGGAGCCACGTCGCACGACCGCACTATTGTCAGTCAAAGCGACGCAGTGCCGAATCTCAAAAAGGGGCCTGGTCTTTTAGCTGCATATTGGTCCGGGGCTTAACCGGTTAATACTCTTGGAATCTTCAGTTTAGCCGGCTGCTAAGACGCTACAAATGCCTGGAATCTGCCAGTGCAGGATGGAAATCCCTGTTGGTTGGGGAGATCAGATCTACTGTAAGAAGTCATTATTTCTTTCCTAACAACTATACTTCAGCAGAGCTCGGGTATACGGCGTATCTGGGTATGTACAATGTGTGGTCACTGAGAACAAGGGCTTCCTATTTAATGACTGTGTCAACAATTATGACATTCTGAATGACTCCCCAGGAAAGATACAAGATCCATTTCTATCCACTTGCCTACCGGACACTTAAACCCTCCTCCTGCCCAGGCCAAATTAGTGCTGATGCACTTTAAAATGACAATTGCACGGTCATACAACACCCAAATGACATTTTTAGATAAGGCGGCGCTGGCGGGCTTCCGATAAGGCGGCGCTGGCGGGCTTCCGATAAGGCGGCGCTGGCGGGCTTCCGATAAGGCGGCGCTGGCGGGCTTCCGATAAGGCGGCGCTGGCGGGCCTTGATAGGTGGCACTAATAGCTGGCAGTAAGAAGACTGATGGGTGGCAGTGATGGGCACTGATCAGCACTGGTAGGTTACACTAATAGGCAGCACTGATGAGGCACTACTTGTAGGCATTGATAGGTGGCACTCTTGGGCACTGGCAGGTGGCAATGGCAGGGGGTACTGATTGGCACAGATGAGGCAGATTTGCCTCTTCCTCTTCGGAACGGATGTCCCTTACACATAACTCGGTGATCGGCTTCTTTTTTTTTCTCCTTGCGCTGAAAAAAACAGGATTACCAAGCTTTTGTTATTATCACATAATAATAATAATAATAATAATGGAAGTCTTATATAGCGCTGTCTTACCCTAAGGCCCCTTTCACATTGAGGCGTTTTTCATGCGGTACAGCGCTAAAAATAGCGCTGCTATACCGCATGAAAAATCATGCCCTGTAGTGTTCAATGTGAAAGCCCGAAGGCTTTCACACTGAAGCGGTGCGCTAGCAGGAACGCTCCAAAAGTCCTGCTAGCCGCATCTTTACCGCGGTATAGGAGCGGTGTGTTCACCGCTCCTATAGCGCGCCTTCCCATTGGAAACAATGGGAAACCGCGGCAATAGCGCGGTAATACCGCCCGCAACGCGGGCGGTATTAACCCTTTTTCGGCCGCTAGCGGGGGTTAAAACCTCACCGCTAGCGCCCGAATATCGCGGTAAACACGACGGTATAGCGGCGCTACAAATAGCGCGGCTATACCGTCACCGCGGCTCCACGCCTCAATGTGAAAGGGGCCTTACTTGCCAGGCAAGCTATGAAGCCAGGCGAGCTTCTTGCCAGGCAAGCTTCTGAAGCCACAGCCGAAGCTGTAGCTCATCAGGTCTCGAGGCGCTTATATAGTAACATAGTCACTATTACCCAAATCAATGGTACTCATTTTACCGACCTCGGAAGGATTGAAGGCTGAGTGGACCCCGCCGGGATCGAACCTGTGACCCTGAGGGCTCAGGTGATCACAGATTGCTGCAACAGAGCATTAGCCTGCTGAGCCATCTTACCAGCTTATAATCAGCTGTCATTGGCTGACAGCTGATCATGTGGTAAGGGGCCGGGATCGGTGAGTCTCAGTGACTCTGATCATAGTGCACGCCTTGCGCACCCCGAAAGGGAGGACATCTATTGACGGCCGCCCGACAAGTCAGGTCCGCGCTGTAACCGTCATTCGGCTATAGCGCAGATCTCAAGTGGCTACACAACTTTATAGAAAAGATGATATCCCGTCTTCATGCTGTTCTTTCTGGTGGAAGGAATGGACCATTGTGGAGGTTCTTCTGTGATTTTACAGAAATGCAAAAGATACAACAAAATGCACAAGACTCCAGCCCATATAAAGAGGACCTGTATTATCCACACTCACCTCCAGCTTGGGACAGGAAGCCTGAAAGCCTTCAATGGAGAGCGGGAAGCTCTTGACTTTTGCCGTCATGGGAACGTTCACCTCCAAAAGCCTCAGCTCTGGACACCAGCCACGCTATAATCACAATATGGAGACTATTAGAGACATGGGAAGGCAAAAGGGAAGGAGGAGGATAGACCTGGGGAGGGATATATAATGGAGAGGAGATAAGGGAAGGAGGATAGACCTGGGGAGGGATATATAATGGAGAGGAGATGAGGGAAGGAGGAGGATAGACCTGGGGAGGGATATATAATGGAGAGGAGATGAGGGAAGGAGGAGGATAGACCTGGGGAGGGATATATAATGGAGAGGAGATGAGGGAAGGAGGATAGACCTGGGGAGGGATATATAATGGAGAGGAGATGAGGGAAGGAGGAGGATAGACCTGGGGAAGGATATATAATGGAGAGGAGATGAGGGAAGGAGGAGGATAGACCTGGGGAAGGATATATAATGGAGAGGAGATGAGGGAAGGAGGAGGATAGACCTGGGGATGGATATATAATGGAGAGGAGATGAGGGAAGGAGGAGGATAGACCTGGGGATGGATATATAATGGAGAGGAGATGAGGGAAGGGGGATAGACCTGGGAAATGATATATAATGGAGAGGAGATGAGGGAAGGAGGAGGATAGGCCTGGGGAGGGATAAATAATGCATAGGAGATGAGGGAAGGAGGAGGATAGACCTGGGGATGGGTATATAATGGAGAGGAGATGAGGGAAGGAGGAGGATAGACCTGGGGATGGATATATAATGGAGAGGAGATGAGGGAAGGAGGATAGACCTGGGGAGGGATATATAATGGAGAGGAGATGAGGGAAGGAGGATAGACCTGGGGAGGGATATATAATGGAGAGGAGATGAGGGAAGGAGGAGGATAGACCTGGGGAGGGATATATAATGGAGAGGAGATGAGGGAAGGAGGAGGATAGACCTGGGGAGGGATATATAATGGAGAGGAGATGAGGGAAGGAGGATAGACCTGGGGAGGGATATATAATGGAGAGGAGATGAGGGAAGGAGGAGGATAGACCTGGGGAAGGATATATAATGGAGAGGAGATATGGGAAGGAGGAGGATAGACCTGGGGATGGATATATAATGGAGAGGAGATGAGGGAAGGAGGATGATAGACCTGGGGATGGATATATAATGGAGAGGAGATGAGGGAAGGGGGATAGACCTGGGAAATGATATATAATGGAGAGGAGATGAGGGAAGGAGGAGGATAGGCCTGGGGAGGGATAAATAATGCATAGGAGATGAGGGAAGGAGGAGGATAGACCTGGGGATGGATATATAATGGAGAGGAGATGAGGGAAGGAGGAGGATAGACCTGGGGATGGATATATAATGGAGAGGAGATGAGGGAAGGAGGATAGACCTGGGGATGGATATATAATGGAGAGGAGATGAGGGAAGGAGGATGATAGACCTGGGGATGGATATATAATGGAGAGGAGATGAGGGAAGGGGGATAGACCTGGGAAATGATATATAATGGAGAGGAGATGAGGGAAGGAGGAGGATAGGCCTGGGGAGGGATAAATAATGCATAGGAGATGAGGGAAGGAGGAGGATAGACCTGGGGATGGATATATAATGGAGAGGAGATGAGGGAAGGAGGAGGATAGACCTGGGGATGGATATATAATGGAGAGGAGATGAGGGAAGGAGGATAGACCTGGGGATGGATATATAATGGAGAGGAGATAGGGGAAGGAGGAGGATAGACCTGGGGAGGGATATATAATGGAGAGCAGATGAGGGAAGGAGGAGGGTAGACCTGGTGAGGGATATATAATGGAGAGGAGATGAGGGAAGGAGGAGGATAGACCTGGGGAGGGATATATAATGGAGAGGAGATGAGGGAAGGAGGAGGATAGACCTGGGGAGGGATATATAATGGAGAGGAGTTGAGGGAAGGCGGAGGATAGGCCTGGGGAGGGATATATAATGGAGAGGAGATGAGGGAAGGAGGAGGATAGACCTGGGGAGGGATATATAATGGAGAGGAGATGAGGGAAGGAGGAGGATAGACCTGGGGAGGGATATATAATGGAGAGGAGATGAGGAAGGAGGAGGATAGACCTGGGGAGGGATATATAATGGAGAGGAGATGAGGGAAGGCGGAGGATAGGCCTGGGGAGGGATATATAATGGAGAGGAGATGAGGGAAGGAGGAGGATAGACCTGGGGAGGGATATATAATGGAGAGGAGATGAGGGAAGGAGGAGGATAGACCTGGGGAGGGATATATAATGGAGAGGAGATTAGGGAAGGAGGAGGATAGACCTGGGGAGGGATATATAATGGAGAGGAGATGAGGGAAGGAGGAGGATAGACCTGGGGAGGGATATATAATGGAGAGGAGATGAGGGAAGGAGGAGGATAGACCTGGGGAGGGATATATAATGGAGAGGAGATGAGGGAAGGAGGAGGATAGACCTGGGGAGGGATATATAATGGAGAGGAGATGAGGGAAGGAGGAGGATAGACCTGGGGAGGGATATATAATGGAGAGGAGATTAGGGAAGGAGGAGGATAGACCTGAGGAGGGATATATAATGGAGAGGAGATGAGGGAAGGGGGATAGACCTGGGGAGGGATATATAATGGAGAGGAGATTAGGGAAGGAGGAGGATAGACCTGGGGAGGGATATATAATGGAGAGGAGATTAGGGAAGGAGGAGGATAGACCTGGGGAGGGATATATAATGGAGAGGAGATGAGGGAAGGGGGATAGACCTGGGGAGGGATATATGACCCAGGCTAGTGGAGGACACACCGATATTCCGGCCATGATTGAATTCATATGAAGAGTGTAGGACAGTGACAGTCGCCTGATTCGGGCTCCGTACTTCTCCAGGAATCTTTGCACAGCATCGAATTGAACCTATGGAGACAACACACCCGTCACTACGGCACAATCAGAAGGTGAGCACCTAAAAATGGAGAAGACACAGGACAGTCCCCCATACCAAGTGTTCCTGATTCTGCAGGGTGTAGAGTAATGCACATCGTACCTTGGAGTTCTGAAGGTTGAGATTCTGTAACCGTGGACAGCCACGTCCTATAGTCAGCAGATCTTTCTCAGTCACCTGATGGCATTGTGACACCGTAAGAGACGTCAGCAGTGGGCAGGACTTCGCCAAATTCTACAGGAAAACAGAAGAGATTGTGAGAAGCACGATGCAAAGCAAAGATATCAGGATAGACATTTGGGGGAGCTGATAGGCCCCCTTCTGAGAGTCAGTGACAGGATGGAACCCCTGTGGCATCCGGAGACATTTAGAAAACCACCTTGGCATCCAGGAACCCTTTTGGCAGGGGTAGGTAACCTCGGCCCTCCAGCTGTTTTGAAACTACAAGTCCCATCAGACATTGAAAGACCCTGACAATCACAGGCATGACTCCTAGAGGCAGATGCATGATGGGATTGGTAGTTTTATCACAGCTGGAGAGCCGAGGTTGCCTACCCCTGCCTTATGGCATCTAGGCATAGGTGGAGAGGCCCCAGTGACTTCAGGGGATAAGAGGGAGGCTATGTGGCTTCAAGGTACAGATGGGGAGGACCCCCTGTGTGACAGACTTAGCCGGGACAGAGGCTTTTGGAGAGAACTGGGAGCGAGCCTCTTACCCACTGTAACGGAATGACCCGTGACACCCACTGACTATGGGCCCTGGCATTTAAGGGAACACTACCCTTTGGAAGGTGTATGCCTTGGGGGGGGGGGGGTCCATGGAGTAGTCTTGTTTTTGATTCAAGTTCATGGCTCCCCAGAACACTCAGACTCGGGGAACTGGAGGTTTCATATCCATATTTGGGGCCTCTAGTCCTCTCTCATGTGTAATTCACCCTGTGTCTCTTAGGGGCACAGGGTGATGAGAAAATGATGGACAACTACTTAATAGACACTGAGGATGTGGTTTGAATTACTTCAATAGGACAGTAATATTTATCAACATTATCCCTCAAGAAATCTATGATAAATTAATTCCACTGTATCAGAAAAATGGAACCTTGTGTGAGCTTTGCCTCAGACTATTGTAGGTAGGAGCCGGACAGTCTGCTACTGGGGTCTCCTACTATTGCCTGTTTATTAAGGTATTGTGTTTTCTGCCAAGCTTGTCTGTTCCATGCTTAATTGTTAATTAGCTCACCTTTTGTCTCCTAGCAAACCAAATCTGACATGGAATGAGATCTCTAAACAGTCTGGGTGGGCACAGAGTCATCCACCTTGCTAATTGACGCCATGTTTAGCGAATATGTTGGTTGTTGTCATTATATTCCTGTGTACAGGTTGCATTGTAAGGGTAATATTAACAAGATGTGGGATATAAAAGTATGTGACCGAATTTTCAAATAAAGAGGTTCCAGTTGTGCAGCCGAACAAGTTCTGCCTAGTTCTTGGTTGCAATATGTGGCTATAACAGGGCTCAAAATCTGAATTCCTGAGCCTCAAAGGTTACTCGCCACCAGTGCCCCACTCAATCTCTACCCCGCCCCTAGACACGCCCTCATAAATGATCTCATGTAATGACACTTAAAATGTTTTATGCAAAAATAAGTTACAAAAATAAATATTAACAACAACTTTATCAGTGCGGCCTTACTGTGCACCCACCGTTGCGGCCTTACTGTGCCCGGTTGCGGCCTTACTGTGACCCGTTGCGGCCTCCTCCTGACCCGCACCTGTGAAAGAACGCATCGCAGCAGTGGACCAGCGTTCTATCACAGGTGCAGGTCAGGAGGCGGGGCTATGTCAAGCAGAGACAATCATAATGTAAGCGCCGGTAACAGCGTGCTATCCCACAGCTCTCCTTTTCCTCCATGCTCTCTTCCCCCCGGGGTGATCGAAGGGCTCCCAATCAACCCCGCCGGTGGTGCTCTCCCCCCCTCTCCCAGGCAGGCAGCCCAGCTCACAAAACCTCAATTTCCACTCGTAAAAGGCGAGTGGAAAATTTGAGGGCTGGGCTATAATATCTGATGTCTGTGTTCAGACTGAAGGAAGCAGTCTACTAATGGGAGCACTCAAGCGGTGGGAAATTGTTCCCTTATATCCTGGCTTTTGAGAACAGGAATGATGGCTTGTGGGGATACACAGGAGGCCCCTACGGCATCCAAGTATGAGGGCCCTGTGGCATTTGGGGAGAGACCCATGGCACCTAGGAGAAGGTGGCGCCCGCGGCATGTAGGGAGAGGCCGGAAGTCACTATGGTATCCAGGAACAGAAGCGAGGACCCAGTGTCATTGGGGGAGAGTTAGGAAGAACCTGTGGCACCAAAGGGTAGGTGGAAGACACCCATGGCATATAGCAGAGATATGCAATTAGTGGACCCCCAGCTGTTGCAAATCTACAAGTCCCATCATGCCTTTGCCTCTGGGTGTCCTGCCGTCAGAGTCTTGCTAAGCCTAATGGGAATTGTAGTTCTGCAACAGCTGGAGGTCCACTAGTTGCATATCCCTGGCATGTAGGGAGAGGCAGGAAGTCACTATGGTATCCAGAGACAGAAACGAGGACCCAGTGTCATTGGGGGAGAGATGGGAAGAACCTGTGGCACCAAGCAGTAGATGGAAGGCACCCATGGCATGTAGGGACAGGTAGGAAGTCACCATGGTATCCAGGGACAGACGTGAGGACCCAGTGGCATTGGGGGAGAGGTAGGAAGGACCTGTGGCACCAAGGTGTAGGTGGAAGACGCCCATGGCATGAAGGGACAGGCAGGAAGTTACCATGGTATCCAGGGACAGAAGCGAGGACCCAGTGGCATTGGGGGAGAGGTAGGAAGGACCTGTGGCACCAAGCAGTAGGTGGAAGGCACCCATGGCATGTAGGGACAGGCAGGAAGACACTATGGTATCCAGGGACAGAAGCGAGGACCCAGTGGCATTGGGGGGAGAAGTAAGAAGGACCTACCAAGGGGTAGGTGGAAGGCACCCACGGCATGTAGGGACAGGCAGGAAGTCACTATGGCAATCAGGGAGAAAAGCGAGGGTCCCATGGAATCTGGAGAGGAGGTGGGACGGACCCCTCCGCCCGAGGACAGGTGGGACGGACCCCCCGAGGACAGGTGGGACGGCCCCCCCCCCCGAGGACAGGTGGGACGGCCCCCCCCCCCCCGAGGACAGGTGGGACGGCCCCCCCCGAGGACAGGTGGGACGGCCCCCCCCCCCCCGAGGACAGGTGGGACGGCCCCCCCCGAGGACAGGTGGGACGGCCCCCCCCGAGGACAGGTGGGACGGACCCCCCCCCCCCCCCCCCCCCCCCCCCCCGAGGACAGGTGGGGACGGACCCCCCCCCCCCCCCCCGAGGACAGGTGGGACGGACCCCCCCCCCCCCGAGGACAGGTGGGACGGACCCCCCCCCCCGAGGACAGGTGGGACGGACCCCCCCCCCGAGGACAGGTGGGACGGACCCCCCCCCCCCGAGGACAGGTGGGACGGACCCCCCCCCGAGGACAGGTGGGACGGACCCCCCCCCCCCCCGAGGACAGGTGGGACGGACCCCCCCCCCCCCGAGGACAGGTGGGACGGACCCCCCCCCCCCCCCCGAGGACAGGTGGGACGGACCCCCCGAGGACAGGTGGGACGGACCCCCCGAGGACAGGTGGGACGGACCCCCCGAGGACAGGTGGGACGGACCCCCCGAGGACAGGTGGGACGGACCCCCCGAGGACAGGTGGGACGGACCCCCCCCGGCCCCCGAGGACAGGTGGGACGGACCCCCCCGGCCCCCGAGGACAGGTGGGACGGACCCCTCGGCCCCCGAGGACAGGTGGGACGGACCCCCCGGCCCCCGAGGACAGGTGGGACGGACCCCCCGGCCCCCGAGGACAGGTGGGACGGACCCCCCGGCCCCCGAGGACAGGTGGGACGGACCCCCCGGCCCCCGAGGACAGGTGGGACGGACCCCTCGGCCCCCGAGGACAGGTGGGACGGACCCCCCCGGCCCCCGAGGACAGGTGGGACGGACCCCTCGGCCCCCGAGGACAGGTGGGACGGACCCCTCGGCCCCCGAGGACAGGTGGGACGGACCCCTCGGCCCCCGAGGACAGGTGGGACGGACCCCTCGGCCCCCGAGGACAGGTGGGACGGACCCCTCGGCCCCCGAGGACAAGGTGTTACGGACCCCTCGGCCCCTGAGGACAAAGTGTAAAAGACTAGACTTAACCTGTAGTACAAAGGAAACAGAACTTTCCACTTTCCATTTATGAAGGGAGAAGTCAGAGACCCGAGGGAGCCTAGAAGAGACAAACCAGATTACAGACAACAGCAATGAAGGTAAAGGGACATTAATATTCCAAACAAATTTCTGCAACTAATCAGAGTAACCCGGGACACACCATTAGATACAACGTTTCATCTCATAAAATTAGAATATCATCAAGGTAATTTAATAAAAAAAGTGAAACTCATATATAGTAGGTCACAAATGTAAGTACACCCCTCAGTGACATTTCTTGTATCTTTTCATGTGACAACACTGAAGAAATTACACTTTGTATGTACAATGTTGTGTAGGGAGTGTACATGGGGGAGGGGTCTTTGTATGTACAATGTTGTGTGGTGAGTGTACATGGGGGGGGGGGTCTTTGTATGTACAATGTTGTGTGGTGAGTGTACATGGGGGGGGGGGGTCTTTGTATGTACAATGTTTTGTGGTGAGTGTACATAGGGGGAGGGGTCTTTGTATGTACAATGTTGTGTGGTGAGTGTACATGGGGGGGGGGGTCTTTGTATGTACAATGTTGTGTAGTGAGTGTACATGGGGGAGGGGTCTTTGTATGTACAATGTTGTGTAGTGAGTGTACATGGGGGAGGGGTCTTTGTATGTACAATGTTGTGTAGTGAGTGTACATGGGGAGGGGTCTTTGTATGTACAATGTTGTGTAGTGAGTGTACATGGGGGGGGGGGGGGGGGTCTTTGTATGTACAATGTTGTGTAGGTGAGTGAGTGTACATGGGGGGGGGGGTCTTTGTATGTACACAATGTTGTGTAGTGAGTGTCCATGGGGGGGGGGGGTCTTTGTATGTACAATGTTGTGTGGTGAGTGTGGGGGGGGAACATGGGGGGGGGGGGGTGGGGGGGGGTGTTTGTGTGTACAATGTTGTGGGGGGGGGGGGGGTGGGGGGGGGGGGGGGGGAGGGGGTGTTGGTG